>CACRXK020000526.1:29387-62733 GCA_902702795.2 Paramuricea clavata
TTTTGGCTTTGCGAAAATATGGCCTAAGGTCAAATAGGGTTTTAAGGCAACCTTAATATTATAATTACTTAAGATTCTCTTGATTGGTTCTGTGACACCTTGAATGTATGGAACTATTGCAAAACCCTTAACAGAGGTATCACCCTAAGGGTTTTGCAATAGTTCCATACATTCAAGGTGTCACAGAACCAATCAAGAGAATCTTAAGTAATTATAATATTAAGGTTGCCTTAAAACCCTATTTGACCTTAGGCCATATTTTCGCAAAGCCAAAAGATCCTGTTGAAAAAAATCAGAAGACTCATGCTATATATTCTATACCATGCGGTGACTGCGATAAAGAGTATTTGGGTCAGGCTAAACGCCAGTTTGGTACACGGCTAAAAGAACATCAAAAGGCTGTTTCAACTTTAGACAAGGGAAAATCAGCTTTAGCCGAACATGTATGTTACACCAAACACGAGATTGCGTGGGAAAACTCTAAAGTAATTACCACAAACAATCGTTACGGTCAAAGACTTTGCCTAGAAGCGTGGCATATAAATATGAGTCATCGTGCTTTGAATAGGGATGACGGCGCCTATTTGCCAGAAGAATATATGCATCTTCTTGGCAGGTGACGTCATCCCTTGGGTATTTAAGAAGCCACGATCGCAGTTTCAGATCACCCCTGATGAAGACACTAGACTGGAGTGTCGAAACGTTGGGTCTTGATTACAATTCGACTGGGCTTTGTAATCATTTATTTAAACCAGAGTAGCGAGCGAAACATGACAAGCCATGGTTTCAGGTAAAACTGGACTGGGAGCTGACGGTAGGTAGGCTACAGAGGCGAAACTTCGGTATTGGGCTACAACTGGAGGGGAGTTCGTTTTGCCCGACAAGAAAGGTGTTTGCTCCGCCTCAGCAAAACATTTCCCTGGTCTACAGTGTAGATTATACGGTCGGCAATCGGAAACTCTAAATGGCCGATTTATTTTATTCTGCACATTTTGACCGATCAAATAAAACACGCAGTTTTCATTAAAATTAAAGGTACATGTATATCATTTGATTAGTATACTGTTCTGTGTCCGTTCATAAAGCATAAAATCGAGAAAAGGAACACAAAACATTTTCTTGGCTTCGCTGTGCCAAGCAACAAATCAAATGCCAAAACAGACTTGCAGAAATTTCCTAAACAGTATATGAAACCAAAGAACTTTTTAGTCGCATGGATTGTTGGGACAACTTACCTTCTATTCAGCAATGCGATTGATCATGTGGGAGGTGATCAGCACGAGCTTTAACACTGATAGCTTATTAGCTTGTCAATTGAATGTAAATATTGAAACGCTGGCCAATCATTTTATTAGGCAATGTTCAGGCAACATTTGATCGAACATTTGTCATTGTTATAATCCACACTGCTGGTCTAGCGCGAAAAGGGGATAGACTCCCTCGCTGTGCGGCTGATACCGACAATTAATACGCTTCTTTGATCTATTTACTTACTTAACACAACTAATGTCATACAAAAACACATGACAATATCGAAATAATTTAGTAGTGTTTATCACAGTAGTTCAGTTATGCATCAAGAATCTCTGCGTAGCGGTTTGCTATTAAGTCTCTACTGAGATGGTTTCATTAATACATGTGGGGATGGGGGCCGAATAGAGATAATACGGTATATATACTTAACTGTTATAGCTAGCTAGGGTGAACACCAAACGTGATTGGCTAATACAAGGTCACGTGACTTTAAATAAATGCAATTTATACCGCCAGGTAACAAGTGAAAAATTGTTTGGCCACCCCGACCGGTTACGTACATAATTAAAACAAATTGACGTCAAAACTCGCAAGTTTATAAACTGTACGATTTTCCAAGATTGTATTAAAATAAAGAAATCAATGTAAAAGAATCGAATCGAATCTTAATGTTTCCCCTCGAATCTCATTGAGACTCTCGGGAAAACAAAACTATTTCCCTCGGGCGCAGACATTAAGTGTATATTGTTGCATGCATCACACAATGACGTACTGTACGATCGAAAGTTTCATTGTTTTTACACGTTTTAAGGGATACATCAAAAAGGCAAATTGAGGATGCAAGGACCATTAATGACATATCCATGTGTGTGCATCTCCCACATGCATATAAAGCATCAATATACAATATCAGTGTACGGAAAATAAACCTTACCCTTCCAAAGCAGAAACAGGTTGTACTGTACAATCTCGGCGCCCTATGTATGGTGTGACATCTTTAAATGCATCCTTAATATCTTCCACTGACAATGCATTCTAGAAATATGGATGATAAATCATGGTGTTAAAAATTTGTCACACAGAGATAAATTTGGTTACTAATGTCTTGACGAAGGGCTTTTGCTCGAAACATTGACAATTAAAACTTTTTCAGGTAGTTCAGACGCAAACCACGGCAGGTTATTGTAGAACATTACCTACACTGGACAACAACATTTGATATATATTTTTCAGGTAGTTCACAGATACAATCCACGACAGCTTATTGCAGAAATTAAAATGCTGTTGTTAGGGTTTGTAATCCAAGTGAGTTTAAGACCTGACCAGGAACGACTGCGAAAATGCAGCACAAGGTCCTCTGGTAGGAATTGAACCTACGGCCCTGCGATTCCGGTGCAGCGCTCTAACCAACTGAGCTACAGAGGCCAGCTGTTGAGCTGTAACCGTAAATTCATGTATATATAGGTGATCGGGTGTGCGGGTTGTGATAAGGTGAACTTCAATGATCAGGTTTCTTGCGCTTCACTTGGTGGTATTAATATTACAGTACCTTGTGCTGCATTTTTCGCAGTCGTTCCTGGTCAGGTCTTAAAATGTATATATACTCACTTAGATTACAAACCCTAACAACAGCATTCTAATATTAATACCACCAAGTGAAGTGCAAGAAACCTGATCATTGAAGTCCACGTTATTGCAGAATACCACCCACACAGAATCCACACGTTTGAGACATCTTGTTCAGGTAGTTCAGACACAAACCACGGCCGCTTATTGTAGAATACTACTACCTACACTGGATCACCATGCACGTTAATATCTTTTTTAGGTAGTTCAGACACAGACTATGGCAGCTTATAAGTTGAAAGAGCAATGGGATATTACAAACGTGAACCTATCTATACCTGGGAATCTTGCTTATTAAATAAGACCAATAGTGGAACATTTTGAAGATCAGAACTTTGCAAGACATGACCTGGCAGAATAGAAAATAAAAATTATATCCTATTAAATATTTTCCCCAATGATCCACCATGGTTATTATGGGAAACCTACTAACATACTGATCAACCGACAACAGGCTTTTAGCTAGGATGTCAAAATTGGCCATACAGAAAAATACCGAGGCTGTGCTGTATGGGCACTTATCTCGTGGGCATAGTAAAAAAACATGGCGCTTGAAATCAGTTGTGTTTAGGTCCAGACACACCGGACGCGATTTTTCGATTTTCGCTGACCGATAACTTTGATCCTAGTTTCAATTTTCAAAATATTTAGCAGCGCTATAACATTTTGAGTTATTTGGTCTACATATCTTTCATTGGTTGTTTTATTAACTTTCAAAAACTAAAAAATCGCGTCGCGTTGCCGAATCACGACCGATGTGTCTGGACCTTTATCCGTGGTTCATGGTTCAGCGTTCATGGTACAACCAGCCCCTGTCCTCATTTTATTTTTGCACTACTGTACTGTAGGATGTGCAAAAAGAAGAATATGGCTGAAATTCTATCGATATATTCACAAAATTCGCATCGAAATGGACACTGGTTTGTCAGTTTTTTAATTTTCATGAGGACAATTTTGCGAATAGATTTTTCCTCTATAATCCGTACTGTGCACACGTACAAACACAAATACTTACTAAACACTGCAGAGGCTACATCAAGCCTTTGTTTGTCAACTGAGTCAACAATGTATATAAGACCATGACACTCTTCATAATACTACATAATAGTCATAAAACAAGGACAAACAAGAAACACAATTCAGTTTTTCATTGTGATATCCACTCATATACTTAATACGTCGAGTGCCAGCACTCTCCCCTTGACGTGTAAAATGGTCTGGCATTAGACAGAGTAAAACAATAAGTTGGGCACACTAGGGTGCAATAGATTAAGAGTTAGAATAGAGTTAAGCCACCATGTTTGGCAGTCATATACAATGGGCTAACTACTATGCATTCAGTTTACTCTGCCCCAGTCTACAAAATTTGCGTATCAATACGTTTCATATTTTTTAAGTTATCATGCGGACAGACAGGGCATGTACTAAAAGGCGAAACGTCGAAACGAAACGACCGAAACGAAACGGCCGAAACCATCGAAACCACCGAAACGACCGAAACGAAACGACCGAAACGAAACAACCGAAACGAAACGACCGAAACGAAACGGCCGAAACGAAATGACCGAAACGAAACGGCCGATAATATAAATTACAGGAAAAATGGAAAATATTAAAATATGAAATTTACGGGAAATTTCATTGAAATTTTAAGAGAACTGGGCTGTGGAAGCACTGGTTTTGGCGCCAAAAATTGGCGCTATTCTCACTTCTCAGTGGCGCCATTGTTCTACACCATAGACAATTCTACTGATGAAAGCAAATATGGAGACGAGGGAACTCGAGGAACAGGTACGCATTTAAAGTTTAATTAATACAGTAAATATCTATCCATATATAAAACTAGTATGCATACAGACGAGAATTTGGCATATTGAAGTGCAAATACAACAGGCACAAGTTATGTTCACATGCTTTTATATCGTGCATGAAGCCATGAACACTTGTTTAACCCTTGTTTCAGGTTGTGACGTCGAACATTTCATGCGCCGAACCTAATCGGCTAATGTTAATGAGCTAAGTTCTTTGTTTCACTTCATTTGCATTACAGTCTAAACCTGGCCTTCGACGTCTAAACCTGGCCTTAGACAACCTGAAACAAGGGTTAAGCCTGTTGTATTTGCACTTCAATATGCCAAATTCTCGTCTGTATGCATACTAGTTTTATATATGGATAGATATTTACTGTATTAATTAAACTTTAAATGCGTACCTGTTCCTCGAGTTCCCTCGTCTCCATATTTGCTTTCATCAGTAGAATTGTCTATGGTGTAGAACAATGGCGCCACTGAGAAGTGAGAATAGCGCCAATTTTTGGCGCCAAAACCAGTGCTTCCACAGCCCAATTCTCTTAAAATTTCAATAAAATTTCCCGTAAATTTCATATTTTAATATTTTCCATTTTTCCTGTAATTTATATTATCGGCCGTTTCGTTTCGGTCATTTCGTTTCGGTCGTTTCGTTTCGGTTGTTTCGTTTCGGTCGTTTCGTTTCGGTCGTTTCGGTGGTTTCGATGGTTTCGGCCGTTTCGTTTCGGTCGTTTCGTTTCGACGTTTCGCCTTTTAGTACATGCCTGACAGACATACACACAGAGACAGGAACACACATGCATCAGATGCATGCATACAAACGTAGATGAAACCAGGACTTTCTGGTGGAGGTAAAAATCATGAATACTTCTTCTCTGTCAAAAAAGTGTCATATGTTTCTGCATTAAAACATTCAGGAATACGACTACTTTCGCAACGTCATGAAATCAACATCCTTGGGAATATCTGATTGGTCGCCAATCGTTAGTATAGCTAATAATTTAATAGTTTGACATTTTAGCAGTAATACGCATATAGGAATGTAGTTGCATTCTTCCCGAATATTTGGACATAAAAACAGGACACATTTTTTCGGACATGAGGAACCATGGTTTAGGTAATACTCTACACAAAAGGAAGTACATGTATATACACACCTTATCCCAAAGAGACTGGAGGTCTTCATGTCCTCCCAAATCCCAAAATAATAATCTTACTCCAGAAACTTCAATCTTACCGACTAAATTGGAAAAGATTGAATTTTTTAAACCACAAACTAGCGATCCACATGAACAAAAAACTGGAAGGATGAAAATATGTGGTGTGACCTCATTTAACATCTCTATTTTTACATCTATTCTGACACTACAGAGTACAACGAAACATTTGTTGGCTCGAGCAGGCCGCTCTACCCATTGACCTATCAAGTCAACGAGGATTCGTAGCTCGTAGCAAGGAAAGATGAAGTTTCTAAACGGGGGGGAGGGGGGCGAATTTCCTAAAGGGGAGCAAATTTCCTAGGAATTTCGCCCCGATCATGTTCAAGACAACAAGTTTGTCAGTGTATTCTGCAGTGTCAAGAGTAATATGAAACTAGTTTCTCACATCTCTGAAGACGGGTTTAACATTTCCATACTCAGCATACATTCTGATTCTGAAACCTATTGTACATACGTACAATCGAATATTAAGTCTAAAAAGTTGATTGTTAACACAATTTATTAATAAAATCAAAGCAATATAAACAACAATCCCCCATCATTTCTGGCTGCTTTCACAAAAGATTTAACCTAGAGGGTGGGAAAGGGGGGGGGGGTATGGATCACGTTTCACAACGAAAAAAAAGCCGTTTCACGATTCACATGTCTTAAAAAAGCAATTTCACGGAAAACTAGATTCTAATAAAATAATATAATAATAGGTTTATTATAAAGAGTATGTTTAATGCATGGTACAACCTGTCAGTTAAAAACTACATCATAACTTAGAAGTTTGAGTGACGAGCACTGCGATTTGCAGTGAAGAAGGTGTTGCCCCAAATCAAATATATAATTTCTGTGCTCGGGGTAACGCCTTCTTCACTATGATTGGCCAAAAAGCCGAAAGTGCCTAAATTTCCCATGACAACATTCACATTTCCGCTTGACAACATTTGAATTTGCCCTTGGTAACTTGTGCGTTTCAACGATCAAACTGCGCGGTCCTGTCTCTATAAGCTCAACTGCAAATCGCAGTATGTCCGACAACCTCCGAAAGGCCTCCGAAGTTTTTACTCTTGTGCAATCGAGTGAGATCATATAAATTGATTATCGCGTATCATGTCTATTAAAAATAGATCGAAATAAACAAAGCAAAATCGCAGTTCACGAAACAGACATCCTTAATTTTCATTCCACGGAGCATTTTTATCAACAATCACGCCTCACAGCTGTAGAACAAATCACATTTCACGCCACTAAAATCAAGCATTTCACATTTCACGCGAACAAATATTGACCATTCACGGCTCACGAAAATACCCTTTCCCACCCTCAACCTAAACCATGATTAATTACTGACACATTAAGACTGGTAGATATATGCTCAGTATAGTACTAGACTAACATGCCAGCTGAAGCACATCACACTAATTTCAAAAAGATATGAAAAATTTTCTTCATCCACTGTCTAAGAAAAATTGATAAATGTCTGACCGGACTTTTGTCTTGGCCAGACTTTTGTCTTCACCGAACATTTGTTGTTCCAAACAAAATAATTAGTTGCAGCCAGCCCAGTTGTCTATATATATTACAACATCTTCAGAGCAATGTATAAAATCTACGGTATTTAACATACAATAAAATGTTGGCAAATAAATATTATTGTTTTCTGTTATGTCTTGTTTGAAAGTCATATGGTGGGCTGCTATATTGTTCTATTTATAATAAAATTGTTCAATGCATTAATACATACTATTTAATCCAACTGTATTGGTAATTTTCTCAAAAGGAATCCCTCGATAGTCACTGTTAAACTTTCTTTTAATTTGTTCCAAAAGAGTCTAAAAAAATTATGTTAATTAGAAGTAAATAACACACAGTCGGCCAGTGGTGGAAATCTTGGTGGGGTGGGGGGCCCACCTTCACGGAAAATTGATGAATTTTCGGAAATTTTGACCTAAAAGAGGGCTAAAAACGGTCTTTTCAAGTGAAAATTGGCAGTAGCGTAGACAGCCCGACAATTTAGTCCCGCTATGCAAATATTTTCGTGTTCACTGACTGTGAAAACAATCAATTTCTAAAGAAATGATAATAATTTTGAATTTGCATAGTGGGAATAAATCGTCCGGCTGGCTACACCACTGAAAATGGGGGCTTGTGGGAAATTTGAAAGTTTTGTCGGAAATTTAGGAGGCTTTGCCACCCCCCTCATCGCAAAAAGTGAATTCTCGCCACTGCAGTCGGCCGTAAATGGCAATTAATTACAGGCAATGATTATCAAACATTATTATTATTATTTAACCATTATATAGACTATAAGTTATAGACTCTTTAGAGCTGCTTTAGAGTCTCACAGTTTACATATATGGGGCTGAACTCCAGGTCTCACATGTAGACTTCCAAAAAATGATTTTTATTGATTAAATTATGTTAGGTCCAGAAATTTTTTTAAAGGCAAAGTACAAAGTCCGGAACATTTGCAAAATGTCTGAAAACAGTCTACAGCACCTTTTATAGAATATTAACAGAGTTTTGGAAAGTATTTCAAGAAAATGATAAGGCAATTAATCGAAGACAACTAACCTGAACACAAAATGAATAAATACAAAACAAACTCAACAAGTAAAAAAAAAGTTGAGAGGGTGGGACCCTGGTGGGTTAGATAAAAGGGCCCACAGTAATTGGCATATGCTGTTGTGGTGACCCTGCCTAGTTAGCAAAGCTAAATAAATAAATAAATAGATAAGTACGTTTTTAGTTCACTTCATTTTATATTCATATCTTTTTTTGACTAACAAAAACAGAAATCAGTTCGAAAAGAATCTATAAATCTGTATTAACTATAATAACTGCAAGATGCACACATGCAAAAACTTAGTAACTTACTACCTACAGAACTTCATTCCTAGGTATCAGAGTTTCCTGTTGACCTGTTCTGGTTTAATTTGATGCATTGTCATTTCATAATGTCATTTCCATTTCCTCTAGAATATAATTTTTGCATGCAATTACGTCACTTTTAGGGCAAAAATTACGCAAACCTTATGAAATCAAAATCAAACTGGCGACCTTGGAATTGCGCACAAAAGTTCAGTATTTGCAGTTATTGAGAATTCACTAAAAATTATCACGACGTTTCACTGTTATGTTATTGAGGAGTTCCTATTAAATAACATTGAAAAATTAAGGTTCATTGGGACAAAATACTGTATTACCAAAAGTTGAAAAGGTGTAAGTAAACTCAATTTCCTGATATCGTGTGGAGGTAACTTGGAAACTTTCTTGGCACAATATACTGCACACTGCAGCATTACCCGGGCAGTCTACTTTCTTGAAATCCTATCTTTGGAAAATGCAGGGACAGCTTGGAGCACATGCATGTTTAGGATGTTTACTGTATTCTGTGACTATGTCTGTGCTGCACAATGTTGACTCATCTATATGTATAATTTTTTTTTTCTAACTTGATCATTTTCCAAACCTTCTTTGCAAATTTCAGGGGCCGGTTGTATCAAGCCCGTTTAGCATAAACGGTGGTTAAGCTCCAAATAGAAAGCAAGTCTATAGATTCATTCAACAACCAAACTAAAAGTATTGAACCTTAATAGAACGATAATGTTTACAACTACATATTTAGTGCACAATATTTAAGTTGACTGATTCACGAGAGAGAAAAGAGTGTCATATAATTTTGACTTATCCACCGTTTAAGGTAAACGGGCTTGATACAACCGGCCCCAGGTCTCTTCATTTTAAGGCAGTTGACTTAGAAAGGATTGCAATATATGGGCGGTCCTTGTCTAGTTCATATCAACTATGGAAAGTGTAAGAAGAATGGTTTGGAACGCATTGATCGTGTGTTGTAATTTTGTATTGTAGCTTTGTTAAAGTTGTAACCTGTCTCTATTGTTTTACAATGTCAATGTAATGTGTAGGTAGGACTTAATTTGGGACTCCTCAGTCCTGTTGTCTGTACCTTCAATCGTTTTATAAATTAAGTTCATAAATTAAATTATTGCTACATGGTTGTAAACACAGTTCACATAAAAACCCACCCACTCATAACGTTGATATATGAATATGGATGCGGCCCCTAACCAGCTAGCTAAGTTTGGTTTTAATTTGGCCAGTTGATAACATAACACCAGCCGATCTGTGTAATGACAACAGGATAAACACTTGTTTTAACATATACTATATACTGTACTGTACACTATATGACTATTAAAACAGCATTCTACATGGTTATACTACACTGGCAGAGCATTGGGCTAGTATTCCAATTAAAGGTTGTAGGTTCGATTCCCACCGTGGCCAGGCATATTTTTCAAGCTTGCTCGGTGTGGATATGCACTCAGAGTAACATCACAAGCATCATATTCACCTGAGTACATTGCACCAACACAGAAAAGATCATGGTTGTACTTATTTTAACTATTAGTGCTAACTGCCAGGCAAACTGCAAGCTTTGAACAAGGAAACAAGGCCATTGGGTAAAAGTAACTGGTATTATTAAAAGGTCTATTTATAAACATCAAACGTCACAAATTGAAAACTTTTTCACACGTACATAATTTAACAATTTTCATTGAGAATTCTTGTGTAAAATAGAACACAAGCAACGCGCCCATAATTCGCTAAGAAGTGACAAAAAAAAGTACAAAGCCAATGAACGTAAGTACAATACAAATAGCAGAAGACCGAACACTGGCGAACAGGACACAATTTGTCACATACCGTTTTCCCGACGTTGTCTAAGCCTAGAATAAGTATATAGTATTCCTCTTTCTGAAACATATAACGCCATAATCCAGAGAGCAAAGTGAACATCTTAAATGTTCAGTTGAACTTAGACAAAACAGGAAATTTTATTTATAAACTTTCATTATTTTTCTTCTTGTCAACTGGCGCCCATATTGGATTTAAACGTAGTTTTGCGCATGCGTCAACTTAACCCCCATAACTTCATTAGATATCCTAGGAGGAGGAAGGAGGGGAGGGGGCGATCCAAAAAAATTATGCAAGGAGTTAAACTAGGCCCCCGGCAAAAATGGCCATGACATTTTTGCTAGGACATTGGGCAAATTACCCCGACCCTCAGTTATAGAAGGCCTGAAAATTATAGGCAGAATATAATGCGGTGCCAAACATGGCACGGGCACCGCCAATAGAAATTTGTTTCTCTGATCCTAACTCTAACGCCAATCAGAAGCCGGAGCTTTCCTGTCAGGCAAGAGTTGTGGACTGGAAAGCTCTGGCTTCTAGTTGGTTAAAGCAAATATATTTATAAAATAAATATATTTATTTATTTGTATTAAAATATTACCATTTCCAAATTCCTTTCAACACAAATCACACAATGTCTATCACAACTAGAGGTGTGCGAATCCGATCCGAATCCGATCGGATTCGGATCGGATTCGGACAGTAAATTACTCGGATCGGATCGGATTTCGTTTTGTTTCTGTCGGATCGGATTTTGCAGGTTTTTTGTCGGATCGGTTCGGATTTGATTTTTCTTGTATCACGTCGAATTATTCGAATATTTTTACAAATTGAGAAAGTTCTATATTCTGCAGCTGTATTCCACTTTTTACGTTACAAATGGCATCAGAATTCACAATGGCTTTGAGCATAAAAGTAATTCCATAATCCATATAGTCCATACAAAGTTGAAATCAAACAGTGTCCAGTTTTTTTTTTGAACACCTGGTATAAAAGTGTTTTGAGTTCTTGTGACGTATATTTCTAAAAAGAGTTTTGAGTTATTTGGATTTTGGACGTATATTTCTCAGTTACGTACGGGAATCGGATATATAGGAAATTTAGGAATGTTGTGTTTTTTTGTTTGGTTTGTTAGGTTTATGTATCATGAAGCCTGACAATGAGGTTTATTAGTGATAAACTTTAAGATGTTTTAAAATGTAAACCTAGCTCAAGCTCATGATTTATTATACTGAATAAAACATTTTTGACTAGTTGGGGTTTTTTTCTATGCTAATTCTAATAAAATATAAACTGCTGTTACTGTGTACTGTAAATGTGAACGCTATAAGGCATAATTATGTGATATCGCCCTGCAATTTTTATCGGATTCGTATCTGCTTATTTTTGCTAGAAATTCATTATATCGTTTATGATCATGAAAAAATACGTTCATAATAATTAACGCACGCTGTACAGCGTACACAACTTAAGTTCGGATCGGATCGGATTACGAATTTTAGCATCGGATCGGATCGGATTTTATAAACATTGTTTCGGATTGGATTATTTTTTTCATCTTCGGATCGGATCGGATTCGGATTGAGAACTTAGACAAACCATCGGATTGAGAGAGGTCAATCCGATCCGACGCACACCTCTAATCACAACGAATAGAAATATTATCTCGAATATAAATGTTCAACAAGACAACATTACAACGACGAAGATACGAGGAAGAGTTTAGTTTTGCGTTAGGATAGTTTTTTCTACGTTATAAAAACGGAAACCTTATTTTGAAGTATACTATCTAGCGATCACCCTTTCCTGTCTACAGTCGCTAGTCCGCTCGTCCGTGCCCGCCATTGTGAAATGATATTACATGAGAGCGCGTGTTTACTGACATCAACTATTTCGCTGACCTTTAATAGAATGACATTTCGTCAAAACGTTTTCTTCAAGATTGGTTTACAAACAAATTTGGAATAGGGTTAGGTTAGGATCAGGGTTAGAATTGGTGTTTGGAGTAGGGTTAGTGTTAGTAAAACCGTTCCTTTGTTACGTTTTGTCACTCTGAGGCCAGAAATAATCTCTTCCGTGTTTATTTCATTTGTTTTATGTTGCAGGGGGAGGGGAAAATCATATAATAGCAAGTGTTTGAAATGACACAGTAATTTAGTTATAACTTCTCTAAATGTTGGATAAAATAAGTAAGAACATGTACCATCATGAATATAAATATAGATTTTATAATCTATACACAGTTATAAAGGATTAGTTGGCCGAACGTCGCGAAGCTCTAGAAAACGTAATATAAAATAATTTGCAAGCTCCCCACCCCCGGATTGTTTACTCGCTCGATCACCCATCGATTGGTCACTGGATTGAATTTTTCTCATAACAATAGTGTAAAGCAACTTTGCACTAAAAAAGGACAAAAAGGAAAGGCTAACCCCTCAATTTTTCGTCCATTTTTAGCAACTTTTTCAAAAATTGAAAAATTGGCGAACTGATCTTTGGCCATTTAAAAAAACGCAAAACTTACAAAAAGTTATATTGTACAACAGCCAACACTCTAAGGAAACGAACGCAACATGTAATTACTCTCAGCAGAAATTACAAAAAATTAGTTTAATTAAAGCATATTATATCCTTGCGTTCGCATATTATATGTACATATATATGCCCGTAACAATGGAATGTACGTTTTCTGGTTTTGAAGAATAAAAATGAATATCAATGAAGAGAAGTGTCCTAAACGATTGTATGCAACAGTGAGCTAAATATATATGCTGGAGTAACATAGTATGTTTCAGTCGCTGATCTAAAAATATAGACTGGACAAGGGCAACCATCACTATGATGCAGACAATGATAGCTTGTGTGCAGCCAGATTTTCTGAATCGGCGAATCAGGGAACAAAGTTGTGTTGTGAACAAACTGTGTTCAGAGCGAAAATGTTCGCGTGGGTGTCCGCGAAATATTCCACGACCAGATAACAAATTACATAATAACGTCCCCTATTGTTGCGCGCGTGAGTTTTGACTGTGTAGGTGAATTTCTAACAAATGGTCGCGCGGGCGTTCTGGAATATTTTGCGGGCGCCCGCGCGACCATTTTCGCTTCGATGGAAATCAGCCTTTACAACGAATCCCGCATCTGACACCGAATCATTTATAAAGCAGTTCTACTTTCAGATCAGTGATGATTGTCCAGTTATATATGGAGCTCACTGCGACCGAATACTTCGAACGACCTAAAGTGACAACTGTACTGAGCAACAATATTTGGTATAAAGCCTAACAAAAATAGGTGTTCATCTCATAGATGTTCGACTAAGCAGTATCGTGCAGCAAATAGCGATACCCAGTAGTTTTTAGAGTGAGAATAATGTTAATTCTCTCACAAATATGCGCCCAAAAATCTCACTGCCTGTCAACAAGATGTGTTCGCAGGTGGTGAAAAATCTGGAGCAAGTTGTTATCATCTTGTAACAAGGTTGACGAGGCCAACAGAATCGCGACAAGTTGTTTCAATATCGTCTGCACGTAACGAGTTGTTGACAAGTTAATGACAACAAACTCGCCGCAACGTGTTATATAGAGGTTGGCCACAATCTGCTGCACGATAGTCATATCTACATCAACACTATACTACATCGGCGAGCATGACATGATCAAAACGAAAGCAGGATTTTTCACTTTTGCTCATTAAAACACCTGATTGCAGGTTACTGCATACCTTGTTGCCCATTCCAGTTTCACTAACAGATCAAGGTTCTTACTCAGTCTTCGGTTTCTTCGCCTCGTTTTCATCCGACTCGACTTCGGCCTTTCGTTTGCCTTTGTGTTTAAAGTTCTTGTGACTGGTTAATAATACAATAATAGCTGTCATATTGTCACAGCCCGTCCCATCCCCCGAAGTGTCGCTTGATAGGCACCTGTCGAGTAACTAAACAAAACAAAACAATATCAAAACAATATCAAAACTTTATCTAGCAATGGACCAATCCTCAATTAACCAAAATTTTGATCTCAACAAGTCGAGACAAAATTCCATCATAGCATGAAAGAGCATCACAAAATTAGTAATATTCCAAAGTTTCGTTGCGAAATGTTGTAAAATGCAGATAATATAGCCTTGCGAAATTTGCAAATTTTCAGTCATTTTGTATTACGCACAGAAGTGGTAACCATTTCCCGTTTGTAATCTAAAATGACTGAAAATTGCAAACTTCGCAAGGCTATATTATCCGCATTTTACAACATTTTGCAACGAAACTTTGGAATATTACTAATTTTGTGATGCTCTTTCATGCTGTGACGAAATATTTGTCTAGACTTGTTGAGTTCAAAATTTTGGTTAATTGGGGATTGGTCCATTAGGAGGCATTTCAGCAAAAAAATGATTTAGTTGAAAATCTTTTTTGATGAAAGAAAAGGTCTTTGACCATTTTCCACACATTTTGAGCAGTTCGAAGCAAAACGTCGAATGTTAATTAGGACTGTTCGGTATACCGATATACCGAAAATATCGGTATTAAATCAATATCGGTATATCGATACTGGATATTCAACCATACCGATATACCGAAATTTCCGATATACCGGAATTTTTCGGTATACCGTGTTAAATTTACCAACTATATGGCGAAACCATAACCGGCTTTATTTTACTACTGAATGGCAATTCAAAGAACTTTCTACTGCAATGATTTAGAATTTCCACTTCAGTGAGATTTTACACCGAGTACGTGTCGTTCGAAACATGTTCGAAACAGCTTCGAAATTATCGTTTTCCCTTATAGAATTACTCAAAATTTTCTTCAAATTTCCATTAAAGAATTTTCCTTTATAATTATCAAAGGAAAACCGGTATACCGATAATATCGGTATAATTTTTTCGGTATACCGATACCGGAAATTTCTCATACCGAACATTCCTAATGTTAATGGGGAAAAGATACGTCGAATGTCAATGGGGGCCATAGCCAGTCACTACTTTATGACTAGTACCACCCCCCCCCCTCGCCCACCCCCACCCCTCCCGCTTTTGCATTTGAGTAAGAATTTCAAAAGGACGTGCTGTGGCCGACTGACGAGAATTAAAACTTGAAAAGCGTATTAGTTACCTCCTCACAAATTTTTGATAAGGAAACAGTATCTGAGTCACTTTGTTTTTCCAGTCTCTCTGAAACAAAATCTACAACCTCTTGACTTGTCAACACATTCCTAAACAAAGCGAAAAACACTCAATGAATCAACTTCTAACGCGGATTTAACTTCTGACGCACGTTACACCTCCCATTATAACAGACTTTCTCACAATCTCGTACCCAAGCTAAACCCTGGGTACGAGAATGACTTTCTCAAACTCATTAACATGTCATGATCTTTATACCATGGTAATAAACGCCCATCAATCATCTCAACTACTGCCTGCCTTGAATTTCTCTTTATAATAAACAAGAATGTTGTTAATTACTGGCGCATAAAACACCTCAGAGAATGTGGGGGAAATTGGCGAAACGCCTCATTATTTTTTTCTTCTTTACGCTTTCTTGTTTACTATATGTATATATTACATAAACACATGCATGTTACTGCCACCTAGTTCTTCTAAGTTAAAATCAAATTTTCATAACGAACGGACCTGCGGATGCAGTTCATATTTTGCTTTTATCGACCAGTCATTCAAGAATGCTTATGAATAACCACTTGTACAGTGCGTATCAAGTATTATAAAACTTAAAGCTATTTATTTATTTAGCTTTACCAGCTAGGGCAGGGTCACCACAACAGCATATTACAAATTACTGTGGGCCCTTTTACCTAACCCACCCTGTCAACTTTCCCTGAGGAAGGAAACCGGAGAAAACCCACGACTTTTGGCAAAGCGTTGACTTTTTAATCTTTTCACACGAGGACTGGGAAGGAGTAAAAAGTCAACGCTCTGAAAGTCGCGGGTGTACTTGTACTTGATGATTCAAACCTTAATGAGAGATCTCGCTACACGAGTGGTAATATCTGGTCAACTTACCAAATCCCATCACAGGCGAGCACAACGAATTTGTCTGCCCTGTAAAGAAGAAATAACATAGTTAAAGCGAAAAAATCACTTTATTTTTCTGGTCTTTGAGACAACGCAATGATGCGCTTCAAAGCATAATTGTTTGAGTCAATCGTCATGTAAACATGTGCATATCTTATAGTGATATGTCCAGTGTAAACAAAGTTAGTTGAAAATTAATTTAGTTTAGGGTTCCTTCTGCAGTATTAACACTGGATTAATAAGGAATGACCTTTACTGAACCTCTAGTAAGGACAGGTTAGAACTGATAGAGCTATCCAGCATGAATAGAGTTTGAATAGAATTTATAGTTTAGGTTTCCTGCTCTGGTAACACTGGATCAGTAAGAAATAATAAAGCTAGTTTAGTTTGGTTCTCTCTTGTTGTAATACTGGACCAATCAATGTATGTTTCATATAAGACCATGTGTTTGGAGTAAACTAAAACACAAGGCCCACTGAGAAACATTTTATCTACCACACATTTATAAACAATTGATCATTAAAAAGACCAAAGTCATTGTACCATGTGGACAAAAATATATTCAAACGCCTATTTAAAGGAGTTACCTGCATGCTTAGAGTGATTATAATTAACTATATATAATATTTGTAAACATTACTGAGAAACGGAGTTAAAGACCCAGGCACGCCGTCCTTTGAATAAATCAGGGCATTTATAGAAAAACCAGTCACTCACTCAGTTATTTCGGTTTCTTTCACATCTGGAAAGGCGGTGATCTGTTGTTCGTCTGGTCCGAGATCACTCTTGCCCTTATATCTATGGTCACCTGTATGCAATGAATCAATATTATTTTCCTCATGAATATATCAGAGAGGTTCAGATTTGACTTGCACTACCTCTCACAAGCTCAATATGCATTTGATTGCTTAATCGAATAGATTAAATGCATCTGATTGGTAACGGTAGCGGTACACGCGTACAATCTCACAGCTTGTCAACAAGATGTGTTCGCACTTGCTTGTTCCAAGTTGTTGACAAGTCTGGAACAAGTTGTTATCGTCTTATGACAAGGCTGATGAGGCCAACAGACTTGCAACAAGTTGTTCCCACAAGTCTGCCATCGTCTGCACGATAACGATATTTTCCAACGTAACATGGTACTGCAACCAATGTTTGTTAAAACCGTTGAGAAATGGCACGTTTCACGGATTAATTTCGTCGCGGCAAAACGCAATTAAAGTGCGTATTTTCTCAACAATCGGTTTTACACGATCGGAAATACAGATAATTCTACCGATTCCAATTGTCTGAGCAATTCAATGCCATAGCTATATCAATACAGCATGAATTCCTGGCGTTCCTGAGACAAAGCAAACCCTTTGCGATACAGAAAACCCTTTATAATACTTACCTAGAGCTCTAGAAAGATTTAATCCTCCATTTACTCTGCCCTCTGCCGTTACCTTCCCGCCAGCGTTCTGTATTCTCTTCAATTCGTTGTCATCATCGGGCTTATGATCTATGGACATGTCGATAGCGACACCATTTCGACACAAGACACATCGAGAATCTCCTACGTTCGCGACCACAAGTTTGTCTTTCCTTAATAAAGCTACCACGGCTGTGGTTCCGCTGTCAAAACCAACCTATAATGACAATTAATAATTATTGGATAAGGTTGAGTTTGATATCGAGAATTATGAAGTGTTTCATTCTGTCAAACACAACAGATTTTCTACAGCCACTCCACTTTCCACCAGTCTAACGCTGGTCTTCGCTGTGCCTCTAGTGAGAATAGTTTAGAACTGATAGAGCTATCCAGTATAAACAGAGTTAGTTCATCGTTTATAGAACTCATACTGTATATGGCTTTCCAATAAAAATTAATTTAGTTTAGGATTCCTTCTGCAGTAACACTGGATCAATAAGGAATGATCTTTACTGAACCTCTATAGAGCTATCCAGCATAAATAGAGTTCGAATAGAGTTTATATAGTTTAGGTTTCCTGCTCTATTAACACTGGATCAGTAAGAAATAATAAAGCTATAGTTTAGTTTAGTTTCGACATGTCGTAGTATTAGACCAACCAATGTATGTTTCATATAAGACCAAGTGTTCGGAGTAAACTAAAACACAAGACCCACTGAGAAACATTTTATCTACCACATATTTATAAACATAACTGATCATTAAAAAGACCAGAGTCATTGTACCATGTGGATAACACAAACAATTACTTAAAATGCAAGACTGTGACCTCCTCAGTAAAATACAATTTATTTTTTCATTAATGCATATTTTAAACTTTTAAGGAAAATGTACGCTATAAATGCCGAAAGTGTAGAGGTATTCTTGAAAACTATTTCCAATGAATAAGATTACTAAAAGCTTGCACATGTAAATGTTTTGCTTCCAACTATATTGCGGGAGATTTAATACAAATTGCGTAAACAAATTCCTTTTGTTTTGTACGGTATATGCTAAAACAAATATTCACCTCAGCGCATGACGATGAATGGTGCAAGGATATGCACCTCATCGCTTCGCGTGTCGGTGGATATTCTCGCACTATTCATCTCCACTTCGGTAAAAAATTGTTACATACAAGTACTACATGTATTTTGATATTTCTACCTCGTCTCCTTCATGCCATTGCGTTCCCTCTTCTTCATCATCCGCATCATCGTCCTCCTCGTCCTCTTCACTCTCATCATCCTCATCTTCTTCCTAAAGAGAAACTCTGTCTTTAAACTATCTTCAACGCAGTTTTAGGCAGTTGCATAACTAAACTAGCTTCCTGCTCAGTTTCAAGTGAACTTTAAGGTATCAGTGTTAATGTGTTATTAATAGGGAGCTTAAGCAAGCCACGTTTTTGTCAACATGGACGTCAGATTGCCGAGGGGGGACTGGATTAAAAACTGTTTTTGTGTCAGTTTGTGGTAATCTTCAACACATATGACAAAACATAAGATTTTCAAAGTTTTTACTTCCATACACGAGTGCTATGAAGCAAAATGCAGCCAAAATTAGTTATAGCTGAGCCAGTGTTGACAAAAACGTCGCTTGTTTAAGCTCACTATTAATTCCAGGGTTCGTAGTTCGTATACACTTTCATAATTTTAAAATCCAGGTTTTTCGTAAACATAACGTTTGCCCGAAGTTTAAGGAGGTTTTTTTTGTATGTTACGTAACACGCGCTCAAAAGTAATGCGTATAATATACCACTTGAGGTTATGACTAAATTCAAAATTTTTACTTTGCAATACGTTTCTCAATCGGCAAACAAACTTAAAAAGTATGTTTAGTGTTTTATCTGTAAAATAATGCTAAAATGGAAAGATTTTAGATGATACGCCAAAGAGAAAATGATGTCTGAAGTTCAGTACGTTTTGCTTATATGGCTGTAAATATGGCGTCAATTTTAAAGCATCTTTGATAATTGTATTTTCATTGACAATTTTTAACTATTATTTTATGTTTCTCAACCGGCAGATGTATTTAACTCAGAGATCCCAAGGATAGTGCAAAGTTGATATGACAACTGACCAGAAAGCACTATAAGGGGTGTGCACACTATAAGGGGTCCATATATAGGCCCCACATCCACCCTTTATCGTGCATGCATGGTCTGTATTATTATACTTTTAATGTTTTATAGTCTGTATATACAACAGAATTTTAATTGATTACTTTAGTATGCTGTTTACATTTCCAGAAATATAATTTTACCACACATACTAACGGAACATAAGTACTAGAGATTTTTTATCTGATATACAAACTCGAGCCGAAGGCGAGATGCGAATGTTTTATCGTACTTATAAAACGACCCATCTTATGAGTTCATTGGCGAAGTAATTTAAAAATAAACATGCATTGTCTAAACCGAGAAAATCAAAGCTGAAGTTTATGTATTAATCAGGACAAATCTTTATGCGATTTACAAACAATGATTAAACATTCGTTTCTTTTGTATTTTCCTCATGCATGAATTATTAATGAGTTTTATAATGACAAATAGCATACAGACTTTACAGTCAGTATAAACTATAGTGTAGACGGCAAAAATGTATAAAATGCAGAATACAATGTATATAAAGTTGCTTAGTGAAATTGCAGACTTGGCATATATAAATATGCAGACTATATTGAATAAACATGACTATAATCTATATCGATCGTTAGAAAATATAAAGCATGAGCCTTCAATTTCCTTAATTTAAAATCAATCGCCCAATTTAAAAATCAAATATGTTCATGCTAAAACAGCACATCAGAGGCAGCACATACAGTGCCGTTAGTTTTCTAGAACAAATCACAATCGCTAAAATATTTGTGTTGCGTGATTGAAATGTATAGGCTGTACAGCGCTATTTATAGAACTACATTTAACTACTTTGTTTACTACATTGATATTTTGACAGTGTATATAGCGTTTGATCAGATGCTTACGCATATGCTTGGGTTGAAGGGCTTAATATTCAAGACAAAATAACAATAACTAAGTACGTCTTACATAATAATTTAATCAGGTTTTGATATAAATGCAGTAAGATTCGCCTGTTGTCAAGAGCCTGTGGCTGTACGCGTCTGTGATCATGACATTAACTGCCATCGTTATTTAATATAAACATTAAAGAATTAAGAACCATGCATAGTCTCTTTCTGCATGCCTGTGCTCCGGAGTAAAATTTTACAGTTACAACAAAATGGCAATATAAGATGCGAGTTGTTTATACTTATACAACCCTTATAGGTAGTATACGGTATTGAGTTATTTTTAATAAAATGTGTAAGCTAATTTATATTAAAACTATCATGACCACACTCCACAGGCGCTTTTTTATATTCTGTATCACTCTGTTTCTTTGTTAGATAATATAAGCACAAAAACAAGGTTAAAAGTGACTGCATCTTTGACTTTGATAGTAATGATAGACCCGTTCTATACACGACATCGTACTGCGACTCCTCTGACACCGCCATATTAAAATTGGCGCAGTGCAGAGCACGTGTGTTGTTTCATTTGATTTTGTTGCACGGAGGGCGAGAAAGTACCTACACATATTAGCCATTCATATCTTAAAATTGATATTTATTTTATGATTGTTTCTCTAAATGCTAGATAATGTAAATCAGAAAAACATCTGCCGTTGTGAATAAAAATATAAAATCCTATTTGAAAATTTTTTAATATATATGCTGGCCGAACGTTGCAAAGCTACGAAAATAATTTGCAAGCGCTCCCCCCGGATTGAATTGTTTACACTATTCATCGATCGATCCATTGTTGAGTCACGTAATGACGTAATGCTTTGCACCCCATCACAATAGTACAAACTTGACTTCGTCAACTTTGCACTAAAAAGGTAGCTAACTGTATAAACTAGAGAATAAAGCTAAAACAAAGTAATTTCGAGAGGAACGCCAAAAAGATTTTAGGTTTTGAACACTTTTCATTGCAAATACGTGACATTGAAAAAAATTGCCTCTTAATCCTCTAAATATCTTACACACGTTTCATTTTCCAGGATTTTTCAGGACCCACTTTGAAATTCCAAGACTTTCCAACGAGTTTCCAGGACTAAAATAAAAATCTAGCAGGGTTTTCCAAAAATTCCAGGGGGCGTACGAACCCTGTAATTCTCTTTATATTTACCTCCTCGTTTTCTTCATCAACCGCTTCTTGTTCATCTTCCGTCTTCTTTCCATTCACTTTTTCATCTTTCGTTTCTTGAACTTCATCAGAGGATTTCGCTTTCACAGCAGGTTTTTCATCTTTCACAGCAGGTTTCTGATCTTTCACAGCAGGTTTTTCATCTTTCAAAGCATGTTTTTCATCTTTCACGATTTCCTTCTCTTTTTTATTATGGTTGTTGTTTAATGAATCTTTCACATTTCCACTTGATTCACCACCTGGAAATAAGAAACATCATAGGATGGTATGAACAGGGGTGAATCATCTGGATTGACAGGGCAATCAAAGAGTTTTAAATGATAGAATATAGAGTTATTAAGTAACTCACGGGGCTTTCAGAGGGAATTGAATAGAATTTATAGACATATATTGGTCCAAAAATAAGGAATTTGTACGGAAAAAATTTTTTGACCCTTAATTTAACTGGTTTATGTCCGGTCTGTTCAACCACGAGAAACCATCCTATTATGTACAAAAATATTCGAGACAATTGTAGTTTTCACTTACGTTTATAGCGAACCGTCAACTGAGAAAGTTTTCCTGCTTTGTTATATCACATTATACAACGCTAACGGCTTAAAAATTTCACTTAACTATGTAAGTTTTGTTAGTCTTGTTTAAGATAAAGGCCTTTTTCGTTTTAAATGAAAGATAAAAGCCATATTTTCCATCCCAACTCAACTTTTACTTTACGTAGCGCGGCCACCATGTTTGTTTTGTTTGAAGAAATCAGTTATCGTTAGTTGAGGACTGCTTTAAACTGAATGGTTGATTTTAAATCCCAATTGATTTTCCACCAATCAGATTGGTTTAATTCAGAATTTTGGATCGTTATTACATATTTTCGCACTGCTGTTTGAAATTAACTGCATTCAAATCAACCAATCACAGCCGAGTAAAAGATTTATACAGATCGGCAAGTTGTGACAAGGTTGTTGTCAAGCCGATATCAGGATGTGTTCGCACTGCTTCAGTGCTTATTCCCAGTTGTTGTGATAAGTCTGGAACACGCAGTGGAACTTCCCGACGAGGGGACATTCACTCAAAACGTTGAATTTCTCCTTGTATTTTTCAGGCAGTCGCATTCAGTCCAGCCGAAATTTTGTTATAAATCCGACATGTTTGAAAACTGGTATAATGGAAAAAATACCTTTCCCGATTCTATCTACTGAAATCACCGACCCTAACCTTCTTATCTAACGTTTGCAAAGATATTGGAGCAATTTATTTTTGACCGAAAAAACTTCGGCTTAATTCCCATTGGAAGTAATTATGTAACTCAAATGTCAACAATAATTCTCATAAAAATATGGCTGTTATTGCTTTGGAGGAAACTCTTTCTGATATTTCAAGCTAGTCTTTAATTTAGGTTCCGAAATTCAGTTGAAACCAGAACAGAGAAAGTCTATTATTAATTTGCTCCGTGTTGAAGACGTTATCGCGATTCTTCCTACGCTACGGGAAACGGAAAAAGTTTGATATTTCAATTATACATTATCACCAAATCAAAACTTGCTACATGCCAGCACGAGCAGCGATCAAATATTTCTTATAGTTGTCTTATTATTTGTCCTCTTGAAAGTATAATTCAAGACTAGATAGCCGAGGCTACATCAATTGGCATTGCAGCTATGCAGTTGGAAGATGATTTTAAGAATAACACTTCAAAAACATGCCCAACTGTTATTTGCTACGGCAGAATACGTTAAACAACCGTGGTCCAGGAGCCTGTTAAAGAATAAAACGGCTCTGTGTTGTCTAAAATAACATAAAATCTCCCTAGTTGCCGAGCAAAAGACATGCATGATGCTAAATATAAATTTCGACTATAATTGGATGGATGAACCGTAGCCTGCGTGGCAGGCGGTATTTCTACAGGCAGCGAAGATTAGGGAGGCAAAGCGCCTGCCACGCAGGCTAGATGAACCGGTGAAGGTGCTAATTACAAAACGTCAATCACCCTTAATGGGCGAAAACATATTAGTCAAGCCATTTGGGCAGGCGTTTCCTCAACGACGCCCTCTCTTCTCCCGCCCGCACTACGCAGGCTACCACACCCAATAGTTTGGGAAGTGTCCGCTAGTGAAAAAAAATACAAAAACAAAGCCCGAGGTAGGAAGCTAAGATACTGGAACCCAATTATCTTTTTGGTCTTACCTTCTTTTTCATCTGGTTGTTCCTCTTCGTCGTCCTCCTCATCGTCGTCGTCATCATCGTCCTCAATGTTGTCAATATGATATCCACCCTAGGAATGTGGTATACATCTAATGTAGGTTACTGTAGGTATTCGAATTTTGACAATTGTTTAGTGAAAACAAGAAAAATCTTTTGTTCCAGTTCCATATCCTAAGAAAATAGGGTAGGTAGGTTGGAAAATAATTTTTGGAATTTTTTGCTTGACATTGGTGAAGAATGACCACGAGTGCGATCGGTTGGCGTTTCCGCAATACATGAACATTTCAAGAAGCAATAACTGTGAGCAACGGACGCCATTTTTGATGTCACAGTGTATCATAAAGCAAGCAACGTCAAAAATAGTGTCGGTAGGTAAGCGAAGTAGCGAACATCACCGACCCTAACCTTCTCATCTAACGTTTGCAAAGAGATTGGAGCAATTTTTCATAGTGTCGGTAGGTAAGCGAAGTAGCGAACATCAGTATTTTTTGGCATTTCACTCGATTGAATTAATAATGTTGAAGGGTTTTGCAGATGGAAATTGCGAGTGTGAATTTTAAACATTTTCTAGATCTAACCAGGAGAAGTTGCGAAAAATCCAACTACTCTATAGACCCTCTGACAGGAATGAAACCTGCTGCCCTGCGATTCCGGGCAATACTCTAACCAACTGAGCTCCAGACTCCAGTTGTCGAGCTCTAACCACAAGTTCATGTATCTGACTGTACTGTGTACTAAGGTGATGCCATGGTATGGTTTATGAGTAAATATCAAGATTTTTAAACTACTGTAATGTTGAAGGATTTTGCAGATGGAAACTTTGAGTGTGAATTTAAACATTTTTTAAACCTAACCAGGAGCATCTGTGAAAATGCAACTATAGGACTTCTGGTAGGAATCGAACCTGCGGTCCTGCGATTCCGGTGCAGCGCTCTAACCAAGTACAGAAGCCAGTTGTCGAACTCTAACCGAAGGCCCTTCGGCTAGAGTTCTATAACAAACGTACTTGCAGGGAGGTGAGTCCGGGATTGGACGCACCGAGGGTGGCTGGAAGTTTCCCGAACTTACCGAGCGAAGCGAGGTGAGTTCGGGGAACTTCCAGCCACCCGAGGTGCGTCCAATCCCGGACTCACCGAACCTGCAAGTACGTTTGGTTTTTATCCCATACACCGAGCCATACACAGATTTGTAGGTCTTCGCGATATATTCGTCGATGTTTTGTGAACATTTTCCCGGCCAAAAAAATCACTGGGCAAGAAAATACTTCTTTATCTACGTCTACATTACCTTTACTGCATTTTTTCTTTGGTTTTTCTTCAGTCTCAGTATGTTAGTCACCGAAAAAGTTCTTTAAATTTAGGTTTATCGGCTAAATCTTGTCCGCCATATTTGTTATTGTTATTGCAACGTAAGCAGTTTAGCGGGTGAGTTCGGGCGAAAAGCAGGTGAGTTCGGCAAAAAGCAGGTGAGCTCGACGACAAGCTCACCTGCTCTACACCAATCAGAAAGCCGCTTTTAACACAGGTATGGGATAAGACAACTGGCTTCTCTAACGAAGGGCCTTCGCTCGAAACGTCGAGTTTCTGCTTGTTTTTTAAGGTAGTAATATAACCACTCAGCACAGCATTTTCACATTGGTACTACCTACACGGGTACAGACAGTTTTAGTATATATATATATACTAAGTTGATGCCATGGTAAGGGTTATGGGTAAATACCAGGAGTTTGGGTATCTCGTTTGAATTAATCAATGTTGAAGGTTTTTGTGGATGGAAATTGTCTAATGGAGGCGAGTGTCTAAATAAATGTATAAAATTCACACACGAAATTTCCATCTAACAAATCTTTCAATGGTAAGCAAACAACCTAACCACAAGTAAAGTGAAGCAAAGTCGGAGAACAACATAAAATATCCCAGAGTAAAGTAAAGTAATAAAAATATATTGATGCAATGCTACCAATGTAAACAATAAATGTATGTTTCATATAAGACCATGCATGTGTTTGGAGTAAACTAAAACACAAGGCCCACTAAGAAACATTTTATCTACCACACATGCATAAACATAACTGATCATTATAAAGACCAGAGTTACTGTATTATGTGGATAATAATTATATTGTTAAACAGATACAATATGTCAAATTTCAAGAGATTGAAAAGAAATATTTACCATTAATGGTAAATATTAAAGGTAGGGTACAGTCCAACAAAGCCTTTGTTTACATTTCGATATTCAAAATATTGAACTTTATTCGACAACTATTTATATTTTCATGCTTCTACAGTACCGATATAACAAATGATCAAGATACAACAACCAGGCTTTGCAAGAACATAAAATGAAATAAAAACCTAATTAATTAAAGTGTTTATATCACAGCAGGAGAGTGAGGAGACTCCTGTGTGTGCATGCACAGACTGGACTGGACCCCATCTTTAAACACTGTGGTTCTTACCAATTTACCATATGGGAAATTTATAATAACCAATAATGGTAAGAGTTTACATTAAAAAAACCATTAATGGAAAGTTCACTAGTTACTAATAATATACAATAAAAATGTTACTCGACTATGACTGGTTGATTTCAATGCAGTTTGTCTTCAATGTTTTCTAAGTTGGATACAACAAACCTTTTCAAAGACCTCAAGCTACTGTATTTTGATGCTCTTTGAAAAACTTGCATGTGCATGTTTTATCCAAATTCCACTCAAAACCATCGGATTACCTTTTCTTAAAAAGTAACAATTACTTGCAATTTTGTTACTTGTATGTAGCAAAGTTATACTTACATACTGAAATCAAAAGAAATGACTGACATAAACAGACAGACAAGATATCTGACTCATTAATAAGAAAACAATAAACGTAACAAAAATACTGTATACACGGGAATAAAATATCACAAACCTCTTTCAATTTAGACATCAGTTCATGTATGGGCAATTCTGCTTCTTGTCTTAAAGCATTGACTTCATTATCATTGGTTTGTGTGTCGTTCAGACCTGCCATTTCACGAAGTTTTGTCATAACCTTGAAGTATGAAATTTTTACTGAGTACAATTAATCAAATTATCAGGAAAAGTGTATTAACATACAGTAGACCGTTAGCTAAAAATGTAAGTAACAATTAAGTAAGTAGTGATTGATCGATTGTGCCACAATTGGAAATACTGATTATTCATGCAACAATCTACCCGATACCAATTTTATAATGACGTCATAATGTCAGTTGACCGAGTAAAGGTGACGTCATTCATTTCGATTTTTTAGCAATATTTTCCAACATAAAAGTTACTGCAACCAAGGTTTATTAAAACCTTGTGTAAACAGCATGCTTTATTCATTAATTTAACGTGTTATAAACGTAATATGTATCAATATGCATGGTACTTTTAAACTGCATATTTTCTCAACAATCAGTTTTGCACAATCGGAAATACGAATATTATAATTCTACTGATTCTGATTGTCTACTGACGAGGCAAAAATCGGCCTGATACCAATTATCAGTCAATCGTTATGTACAGTTGCATGTAAGTGAGTAACTATTCATTCCTAATGATTTGAATTATAGTCATAGTTTTATTTATCTGCTCAAGGAAGATAGCCTGCCCACAGGACAAAATTTCTTGTGTAATTGAGAGTTAAGTCTTTAAGTGGCATTGCGCCCAGATGCACCTACTTTATTATTTTACTCTGTCTAATGCCACATGGTTTTTCTCTGCCACTCAATGGGTTAATTGACTATCTGTCCCATTCACCCTGTTAATCAGCTACCATGACATTCCACTTATGCAAAAATAAGTAGTTCTCATTGATTGGTTAAAAACTGTATATATGTTCCTAAATCGTATATTTCTAAATGAAAACACAGCCACAGTTGGACAATATGTCTCCTGTAAGTGATACTATACAGTCAAATCAGTACAAACCCACATGAAATATTACACACCCCTTCAGAGATCAACTGTTCGTCAAACTGTAGGAAACCATTCTTGAGACACTCCTTCAGGTTGCCATCTTTAAATTCATCTGTTGTTTTTAGGAAATTGGGCAAGTTCTCTGCTGTGTAGGTTGCAACTTCCGATCCTAAAAAGTATCAATTGTTACTGCCATGTTACTTACAGCCAAACAACAGATTAGCAAGTTAATAATCCCACTGGCAAGTTTAAGTGTTTGCCCAATAAACTGGCCACAACAGTCTGGCTGAAATGTTCCTTACATTCTATTTATTAGTTTGGTCTGTCTATTGGCAAGCAATTTTGCTTGTCAATAAAAAATGTTGGATGTTATATCAGCATCAGCCTAAGCATCCACAGTAACCAAAACCATGGACGCTTAGGCTGATGCGATATAGTGATATTTTTTATAAATATCAATATTTTAAAAAATATCAATAATATATAAAACAATAATAATATAATAATAGGAGAAATTATACAATTTTTCACATATTGAAAATATCAAAACTTTTAACTAGACAACTTAATCTCTGAAATTACTGTTAAAGTTTAGAAAACATGTGTATGATGGCAATGGACCTTTCCCCTTATAACTAAAATTTTGATCTAGACAAAAATTTCATCACAGCTTGAAAGAGCATCACAAAATTAGTAATATTCCAAAGTTTCGTTGCGAAAAATGTTGTAAAATGCGGATAATATAACCTTGCGAAGTTTGCCGTTTTTTCAGACATTTTGTATCACAAACAGGAAATTGACAGCCCCAAAGGGTATCGGGCTGTCAATATCCTCCGCGTAATGCAAAATGACTGAAAAACGGCAAACTTCGCAAGGTTATATTATCCGCATTTCACAACATTTCGCAACGAAACTTTGGAATATTACTAATTTTGTGATGCTCTTTCAAGCTGTGATGAAATTTTTGTCTAGGCTTGTCTAGATCAAAATTTTAGTTGTAAGGGTAAAGGTCCATTGTGAATTCAAGCATGTGGGTAATTTAAAAGTGTTAACAGAGCAAGTGTGATCACAGAAGATCACCACCCACACAATCAACCCAAATGAGTGGCAGCACTCTCCCCCTGACGAGTAAAATCGTCTGGAATTAGACAGAGTAAAATAATAAAGTGGGGCACATTGTCACTTAAAGCTGCAGTTGCAATAACTATTTCTCAGTAAATTAAAAGGTTTCCAATATTAAACTAAATAGAACTAAACTAACTTTATTCATACTGGATAGCTGATAGCAGTTCTAACCTCAGTCTATAAGATTGTTTACACCAGCAATTTTTGCTGCAATTTAGGTGCGATTTTCTTGTCCTAATGCACGTGAAGATTAGAAGTATATAAGTTATGTTAGTTACATGGTGTATATGTAGCATCATCTAAACATCCGAAACTCATCTACTCGTTTACTTCCATCAGAAGAACATTGGGCCTGAAATCTAAATGTGCAAAGTAAGTCCTCCCTAGAGGACTGGTAAGGGTTATACCTCACTGTTGCGGTGTTTTTGCATGGGGAAACCCGAGTATAAACCTGTGTTAATACATAAATAGCTGAAAATGTACCTCCATGACCATCATAGACAGCAAAAAGTGACAGGTCATCATCATAGTCTAAAATACAGCTGTGAGCATCCTAAAACAAAAAACATTTCACTAAATAAAATCTTAGGCATAAATGGTTAAATATACACATTTTGTAATGTGAGGCAGATCATCCATTAAATCTAAATGAAAAATATCAGGTTTTTCTCAAGTGTCAAAAGTAGCTAGGGCTAGGGTAACCTATACCGGAAGTGAGTGAGACTGTGGTTTAGTTCTAAGAAGAGCTCTGCATCGTATTTTTTGTGAGCGACTTTTCTTTGAGATTTGTGAGAATTAAACATCATTTTGTGACTATTGGTTTGTGACTTGTGATTTTTGTGATCGTGAGGGGACATCAAACATCATTCCCCATACAGTGGCACCTTCATACGGGATAGAAATTCGTAGTTTTGGCGAGAAACGAGGTAAATATATTGAACAAAAATGGAGAAATTAGACGGCTTACTGGCGGGCAAGGTGAAAGCCTTACGTTTTACGTTAGACAAAACCGACGATATTGTTGGAAAGGGAAACAAAACAGCACTCGAACGTCATCGCGATGCGTTGAACTCGATGGTCGTTGGCAAAACGATGGGAAAAGTGGGAGAACGAACTTCCGGACAGTGTTGAAGTTCCTAGGAGTCTTGTAGGAAATCGAGAAGATATCCAAGAAATTTGTCTGCATGCATTCGGAGATGCAAGTAACAAAGGAGTGGCAGCAGCTGTCTACGCTGTGGTGAGACAACCTTCTGGAGACACGCAGGGATTTGTTGCAGCAAAATCACGTTTATCAAAACGAGGACTGTCCATACCAAGGACGGAGTTAGTATCGGGTCACATGGCGACAAACCTAGTTGACAATGTGAAAACAGCCTTAGAAGGGTTTCCTGTCACCGAAGTGACAGGATGGCTAGATAGCACGGTGGCTTTGTACTGGATCGAAGGGAAAGGGCAGTACAAACAGTTCGTACAAAATCGCGTGCGGAAGATCTGTGAGAAAAGCTACATCAAGTGGAGGCACGTACCAACGGATCAAAATCCAGCTGATATCGGAAGTTGGGCAGGTTTGGGATCCAACGATAAGCAGTTATGGCAACGCGGACCGCACTGGCTTGGAGCGAAAGAGAATTGGCCTCCCACTCCCGTGATTAATGAAACCGATAAATCGAAAGCTGAAACCAAGTTAACTCGTGAAGTATTCGCATTAGCCGTGACAGGAAATGATACGTTTGACGAACTTCTCGGGAAATTTGAGCTTTGGAAAACGCTGCAAATTGAAGCATGGGTGGCGAGGTTCGTGTCTAATGCTAAAGTTCATGATGGAGAGAAGACAGCGGGTCCTATTACGTCTGAGGAAATTCAAAAGCAACTAGCATTTTGGGTAAAAAGAGTTCAAGGAAGAAATGAAGCAACCAACACCTTTCATGATCGGCTACGGTTAAACCTTCAAAGAAACAATGACGGTGTATACGAATGTCGGGGCAGACTTCAAGGGCATTACCCAACCTACCTACCAGATCAAGATGTATTCACCGAGAAGCTTGTTATGGACGCCCATATCCGCACCTTGCACGGGGGAGTCGGTCTTACGATGACTAAGGTGCGAGAGGTTTACTGGATCCCACGGTTACGACGGTTGGTAAGAAAGGTGATGCATTCCAGGTGATCGGTGTTGATTACGCGGGGCCTATTCCCTACCGTACGGCGAAGAATCAAGAATCGAGAACGGAAGTCATACATCCTTCTGTATACCTGCAGTCTGTCGAGAACTATCCATTTGGAGTTACTTCCAGACCTAACTACAACAGAATTTATCCATAGTTTGAAGAAGTTTATTGCTCGCAGGGGTCGTCCTAGAAAGATCTACTCGGACAACGGCAGGACCTTCGTGGCTGCAGCGACCTGGCTGAGAAAGGTGATGAAAGAAGAGCGTTTCCACAACTGGTTAGCAGAACAAAGAATCGATTGGCAGTTTAATCTATCTCGTGCACCGTGGTGGGGCGGTCAGTTTGAGCGGATGGTAGCATTAGCCAAACAAGCGTTATACAAGTCCATTGGAAAAGCCTGTCTACAATGGAAAGAACTTCAAGAAGTATTGTTAGACATTGAGCTGGTGTTGAACAACAGACCGTTGAGTTACGTAGAGGATGACATCCAAATGCCGATCCTAACCCCTAACAATCTGATGTATGGTCAACCTGGCACAATCCCTGAGGAAGACGTAGATTGCATTGATGAGGCGAGCCTTAGAAAGAGAGCAAGATATGTTGAAAAATGCAAGAACGCGTTGTGGTCGAGATGGTCGTCGGAGTGTCGTCGGAGTATCTTCGGGGGTTGCGAGAACGCCATAATTTGAAACATCCAAGGAAAGAACATACGCTGAAACAAGGAGACTTGGTGATTATCAAAGGAGAGGAAAGAAATCGAAACAAGTGGAAACTCGGTGTTGTAGTTCAAATGATCAAGGGAAGAGACGGTGTGACCAGAGCGGTCAAACTGAGAGCAGGAAAATCATTCTTGGAGCGTCCAATCCAGTTTCTATAAATTGTCGTGTGACATGGAACCACCCAAGACCAGTTTGAACGTGGAGGTGAAAGAGTTTGCACCCAAGAGAAAGGCAGCAATATCCGCTCAGGAGAACATTCGAAAGATAGCTGAAGAAGAACAACAAAGTGACTGAACACTTTAAATATAGTTGTTGTTATTGAACGTTTATAATACACATAATTAGTAGCCTATGAACAGAACTGAGAAACTGTTGAAATATTTGGTTCCTATCGGAACAAAATAGGGGGAGAGTGTCAAAAGTAGCTAGGGCTAGGGTAACCTATACCGGAAGTGAGTGAGACTGTTTAGTTCTAAGAAGAGCTCTGCATTGTATTTTTTTGTGAGCGACTTTTCTTTGAGATTTGTGAGAATTAAACATCATTTTGTGACTATTGGTTTGTGACTTGTGATTTTTGTGATCGTGGGGGGACATCAAACATCATTCCCCACACAAGATAGGTTTTTAGTTTTCTTCATTTCAAAACCATCAAACAGCAGAAATGATGAAAAAACAGTGGGGGGAGGGGGGCTCTGCCCTTGTGAAAAGCTAAAATTTGGTTAGAAATCAGGCCGGGGGGGGAGCAATGTGTGAAAAATGAACTTGAATTTATTAGCCTACGAACAGGCTCTCAAGCTGAATTGAGAGCCTGCATCGATGACTAATGAATTTGAATATCTGTGTCTCAAATCGTGACGCGAAATTCTCATTGGTCAGATGCTATAATTTATATGTTTCCGCTGAGCTCT
>CACRXK020000526.1:62753-77810 GCA_902702795.2 Paramuricea clavata
TATATATGTCAACTGCTGAAGCACTATGCATAAAAAGCACATTAACTGATCAAATTGGTCTTGGCCGTCTTATCTCAAAGCACGAAATGTTCTGTTTTGAGAAAACAGTATTTAGGAATGTCTATCCTTATATGGTGTTGTTTACAACTTTCGTGCAAACTAAATTTAGACCGTGTTTTTCGAAATATAAGATATTCAAGCAAAAGTTCAAATGTTTCAGTCATCGATGCAGGCTCTCAATTCAGCTTGAGAGCCTGTTCGCAGGCTATGAATTGATGTGCGGGCATGACCAACTTCAAACATGGTGGCCAAGTGAGCTGCATTCTTTTTGTTACAAAAAACAAAGACATTGTGCTATTTTGCTGTTGTATTTTGTGTGTACAGTACAATGTTTTATATAAATATTTTTTCCATCTAATCTAACAACACTAGGCAACTTAAAAATGGCTTTTTGTGATTGTAACTTTTCTTCAAGCTGACAGTCCTAAAAAATGTGGAATCTGGAAATTCAAAATTTTCCCAGGGAATGGAAGTCTGTGCCCAGACCCCCTAGAGTCCTTAATTTAATGAATTTGTCACAATTTACATACGTACAAGCAAGCAATACAGACACTTGAGACATTATACATTCTTACAGATAACATGCGACTGGAGAAAGGAACAGGCCTTGCGTCCCAAAACTATGGCAAATATACAGTAACCACATCAATTCATTAAATTATCTGGTAATCTAACAAATGTGTGTGTCAACAGAGCCAGACGGGCAGTAAAATGGTAATTTTTCTTTGTAATATCTATGTAGACTGCTTCTAAATATGGATATTGAGACGTACAATGTCAGATCAGCTGGAAGACTAGTCCTTGAGCCTATGGCGCTCGCATTCGAAATGCCATGAAAATTTTGGCCCCTCCAAATTTTAGAGCCTGGCTACGCCACAGGAAAAAAACAAAATAAAATAGCCATCTGTTTAAGTGCACACAGCTGGTGAAACCATCATTTCATGTTTAGTTCATTAAGTTGCACAGTGCCCTAATGCTATTATTTTACTCTGTCTAATGTCAGATTAGTTAAGCTATTGAGTTGCATTACACCCTAATGTGGCCTACTTTATTATTTTACTCTGTATAATACCAGACGATTTTACTCTTCAAAGGGACAAGCGCTAGCTATGCAGTGGATAACAGATTGCAAGAGCTGGTTCATTCACTTGCTAAACAACATTACATTACTATTTAAACAGAAAAAATTGTCATTTTCAATTTTTGGAAAGACATTTACCAGCTGAGCTTGAAATTTTCAGCACTATCCAATAGGAAATAAGAGCAAAGAAATTTATACCAAACATTTCTTATTCCAAGAGACCTGCAAACGCACCTCATATATTAATTCTATGTTGCAAGATTTTATTTATATGGGAACTGGGCCAGCCTGGTTTGCTAGGCTCTTGCTTGAGCATGGTGAGATCCTGGCTTCCCAGGCTCATATGAATGCACAAAGCAGGCCAGCCAGGCAAACCACACTGGAAATTGTATTACAGCACATGCTTTACTCCTTATATAAATCTAAAAGGTCAAAACAAGTTAGGAATAGGCAGTTGCGATATATCCGATATTTTCGATAAATATCGATTGATATTTCAAAAATATCGATATTCGATTTTTCGAATATGGAAAATATCGAAAGTTGTAACTAACAACTTAATCACTGATTATTGTTTTCACCAGCGAAGTTTAGACAACGTGCGTGCACTAGGACGTATTAACGTAGACAACATAAACTGTTGTTAATAAATCTTTGAGACGTACCATGACTGGTTTTTAACTGTTTGTGATGCATATACACACAAGTTGACTGAATTATGTTTTCTCATTTGCATAAATCGATATAGTCGATATTACCAATATTTTTTTTCAATATCAATATAAAATAATATTGTGTGAAATAAAATACAGGAATTTCTTGCTAGCTGGGCTAGCCTGCATCATGCAAAGTGACTAGATGACTGGCAGCCGGCTATCTAGTAAACTGCCAGCTATATAATGACTATAATAGTTACTGTACATATAAAAACATTTGTTTGCACTATTTTTATCAAGCTTGCCATTAGCGCATCAGCAAAGGCGCTACGTGCGGAAAGTGAAACCCAGGCGGGGTCGGGTTGTGTTTTTAACATCGACTTAGCATATTTTTTCTTAAAATTTTTTCAACTTGATTTGATGATGCCCAAATATAGTGAAAATAAAGAGCAGCATTCTACTTAATTTGGAGACAAATAAATAGAGAGATGTAGTATATTAATATCGAGTTCAGTTTTCTTGCTTCTATAAATGCCAGCATATTTTCTAAAGTTGGTCATCATCTGCTGTTTATAAAGTTAACGTTCAAACATATACATACTGTGGGATACTAGGAAATTATGAAATTTCGCCATTGATACTAAACAACGGACTAACCTCCATTGAAACTCGCCAGCCTTGCATTTCTGAGCCACCACAAGAAAGTTTGCCTTTAGCATCATCAAAAGATTGCTTCGTAGTCACTGGTTTTGCCAAATAAGCTCCCATATTTCATAGAAAAGCGACGTTTGTGTACAAAACTTAAATTTTTTCACTCAAACGGAATATGCCATGTGCCATCAGGCTGAAACCGGGGGAGGGGGCGGAGCTTCGAATTAAGATTCGCCTTTCCCGGGGGGAGATTCGAAAAAAAATACAGCTCGAATATATGGTTTTTCATGTAAGCATAAATATTGTGTACAGTAAAAAACAATATGGTGGCCATTTCATGGGTGTTGATAAATTGAACTATATTTCTCAGTTAAATATTGATCACAGTGCATGTTCGATTTCTACCATAAGCATCATTCTTCCAACCTTATCCGGCATAACTTTGCTTCAGAAGCGTGCTTTCTGTTTCATTCTATTCATAAACACTGCAGGTTTTCACCACCTATTCCGGTTTCCCGCTGTTGTAACAATGACTGCGCCAAAATGGTCGTTACTGGACATCTAGGGAGAACAGTTTGGATAGAACCACAGTGTCATAGAACGAATGACCGTAGAGCTATCCAATATGAAAGAGGTTATTTTAGTTTATCAGGGTATTAGCTACAGTCAAAAATTCCGCGTTAAACGCGGTGTTCCCAATTACCTTGAGGTCGCAATTTCCCAATTTGGGTCAGCCAAAAAATAGTTAAAAACATGTTTATAACTACATTTGCTCAAAATTAGTCCCCAAATGCGGGAAATGCCATTTCAAAGACACAAAAATTTAAAAAATCAGAGGGGGCAACCGCATACCCCCAGACCTACAAAGAAATGCCCGGCTTCAGGCTAAAATAAATTTCCCAATTTCAGGTAAACGCGGATTTTTTTTTACTTCTGGCTAACACCCTGTTCATAAACTTGTAGGTGGTAGAGCCGGGTGCAACTACCTGAAAAATATAAGGAGAATTTCGACGCAATTGGAGCGAAGGTGTCTGGAGTTACTCTGTTACGTCTGGAGTTAATGAGTTACTCCAGACGAAGGGCCTTCGCTCGAAACGTCGACATTCTCGTTATATTCAGTTCAGGTAGTTGCATTCCTACCAACGAAAGCGTGTTAATATCTTAGTTTATGAATTACGATGATGTTTCATAATTGAGAGTCTGAGAGAGCTACAACTACTGAAGCAGAACTTCGATGTTTCGTCGGTTTACTAATTATCAGTGATTATATATCGTGCTTTTGGACAATTTAAACATAATGTGTGATCAGGTGGTAGGAAGCTTCGAAAAGTTGGGGGGCAGGCTTTGAGGGGCATTTCTCGAAAAAAAAGGGCATCTAAAATTTTTTTGGCGACACCCCCGTCGCCGCCAAAAAATTTTCGGTCAGTGTACCATTTTAGGAGTCAAAAATTTTCCAGACATACCAAAAAAAAATTTTCCGAACATACCAAAAAATTTTCCGGATATATGGTATTTTTCCCGGAAATGAATTAAAACATTTTGCCGGAAATAACATAGATTTGCAGTTTTCAAAAGTGCTCTTTGGGCATAAAATGCAATTTTAATGAAAATTTTTCACTCTGCTCCCGGAAAAAGGGCACTTGCCAAAACTTGGGCCCCCCTCCTGCCCCCCCAGTTCCTACGCCCCTGTGTGTGATACGTAACCATTTGTGGTAAAGCTGTCCTTTATTCTTCCACTGTTGACATTGTTACCACAAGATAAAACATAAACTACGGACAGCTGCAGATCGGACTGATTGAGAGCGATGTAACTACCTTAACTGAGTATAAGCAACGGAACTTCGACGTTTCGAGCGAAGGCCCTTCGTCGAGAAGTTAGTATTTAGAAGACAATAAGTTATGCTGGTTTTCATTAAATTTTCAAATTTTATATTGAACTTTATATAGTGTCTGAAAAATGTAAATGCAAGCCCTCTGGAGGCTAAAAAGTACGAAATTTTCTGGAGAAGGACCCCCGAAAAGTTCTGTCTTTTGCAATTCCCCATTATCTACTTGGGTCCCTTTTCTTAGGTTCCCATTTACAAATTCGTAAATTTTTCTGTTTTGGATTTCCCAGTACAGCACTGGATAATTACTTATAAATGTGGAGAGCTGTACTTATAGCGCTCCTTCGCTGTGTGACGTGCCGGCTGCTATTTTATGAGATTTTTTGTGCACTGAGAAGGTTTCTAAGCAATCCCTGGCAATCCCTTTTCCAGGCAATCCCTGGCTTTGCCCCGGTCAAACGAGGATAAGAGTTAATGAGAGTTGACAGTTACGAATTGTTACAGGAAACATTTCAAGCTCTAGATTAACAAAATAAAGGTTTGATAACTGATATATGTTCCAGCTATGTTTTAGCTTTAAATTGAGTACATGATAGTGTTGGGAAACCAAGCTCGCGTCACTGCCAACTCTCGTGCACTCTAATATATCCTCTCCGTACGTCGTCTCCGATCCGGACAGCGGGCTTTTATTCGCGCTGAAACGAACTTGAGTTGTTGCTGAATATTTTTCAAGCGTGTAATTAATTGTGATGATTAATTAGTATCGGATGCCACCGACTGTTAGCTCTGTTGCTAACACAATGGTTATAGTGTATGTGCATTTCACCTCTGATTGAATGTCTGATAGTCTGATAACATGGTTTCGATTCCCGCATTAAGTGGTCGTCTGATTAGAATGTGGGGAACTGTTATATAAAATAGAGTATTCTCAGTTTTCCTCTACCAAAACACCGCAAGGTTTTCTACAAATACTCCAGTCCACGTGTAGTCACACTGTTACTGGATCTTACTGATAAGGACAATCCGTACTGGACCTATAAGGAAAGCAGTTTAGACCAAGTGATAGAGCTGTTGTTCCCCTGTGTAGCATGAAGTCAGTATGAAGCAGTATACTCCTTTTAGAAAATAGAGTTCGTATAGTTCGAAACGTCGTCAAAAACTACATCTTTTTTTCTGATTGAGTGGCTGCTGAGAAATTTTGCACAAGGTTTTATATTTATCGCAGACGCGGAGACGCCAACGTTGGACACTAGCTCACATTTTTATAAATAAGTTAATAAGTTATCGAGGCTTAGTCACGATTAATAGCTTAAGCGATGAGAGTTGAGATGCGAGAGTCAGTTGCATGAGAGTTTTCTCAGCTCTCATGCCCCGGTCAAACGAGAACAAGAGTTGCGCGAGAGTTGACAATTGACTGGATATTACCGACCTCGTAGCGAAAACTCTCATCAACTCTTTATCAAAATCAACATGATAAGAATGTTGAAAGGGGTTGGCAGTGACGTATTGTTACGGGGGCATTTCAAGCTCTAGATTGACAAAATAAAGGTTTTATAACTGATAAGTGTTCCAACTATGTTTTAACTTCAATAGAATACATGGGAAAGCATTAAGAACAGCTAACCAAGGTCGCGTGACTACCAACTCTAGTTCACTCTCTCATGCACTCTCATTTTCGTTTGACTCCAGGCTTCAGTCATAATCACTGATATTTTTAATGCGATCTTCCAATAGGTAGTTTCATTGTTCTAAAACTAAAATTAACTTACATTACATTTCTTCCAGACTATATTACAATGAGACACTTAACATGACGTAGTCTGTAAGTACCGAGTAGTTGCCGGGAATAAGAAAAACATTTAATAATTTCAAGTAATTTGTGATCAGTTAAGGCATGGTTTGTCGAATTTTATCCGTTCTTAATATAAAATTTTCATTAACGATTTCACATTCCAGTATATTGTTCAACGCTTCGAAATCATCTCCGATAGTCAACTGTGCAAAGACGCAACTATTTACTGAAAACTTTAAATTAATATCAATAAAACGGCCAGAGAATATACTGACTTTCAAATCCTCGAGATGAACGCTCTACATCCCCATATAACCAGAATGCACAACAAAATTCCAGCAATTACACTGGCCAGAACAATCAAAGCAAATTCCCATGTCGCAAAATCACCACTTTTATCATCATCACCTGATCTTCGACTTTGAGTCGGCAAAATGTCTTGACAGGCCAACGAATTTTTTACACATTGGCGTACACAGCAAAAACCACCGTCACAATTTTCGTTGTACATACAAATCAATCCTTCGCAACTTGTTCGACACAGTGGGTAAAAATTTGAACCAAGGCAACATTTCTCAGTACAGTTTGAGGCGCCACATAACCTTGATTCAATTGATTCAATGCTGTCCAGAAACAGGAAAACGTTCAAAGAGATCAGAACGACAAAAAAATAGTATATTGTCATTGTGAGAATTGAGTGATTCGTCAAGTCCACATTTTAACAGAACTGTTTGTGTTTTGACGTTGGCTTAAAGAATTTACTGTAGAGTGCCTCCCCATGGCTAGGAATTGTTTGAACCAGGTTTAATTTAAATTTAAATGTTATTTGCATAGAATTTGCATTTTCCTAATACACAGCCGGTTACAAACTAGCAAGTTTTCTACGCATCTGTTCGGCGGTTCGATAACTCGGCAACTTTACTTACACCCCCCCATTCAAAGAGATCTAGCGACGCCCCTGTCAACTGATAAAACTAAGAACTAGGAATTTTTCCGTCGGAAGTCTTCCGGTGAAATAACCTGAGTCTAAAAGGTATCAACTATTTCGCTGACCTCAGAATGACATTTCGCCAAAACTTTTTCTTCAAGATTGGTTAGTAGAAACAAATTTGGCATAGGGTCAGGTCATAGGTCAGGTTAGGGTAAGGATTAGGGTTAGAGTTGGTGTTTGGAGTAGGGTTAGTGTTAGTAAAACCATTGCTTTGTTACGTTTTGTGATTTTGTCACTCTGTATATCAGTGCTCTAAGGCCAGCGGCCGGGCTGGCCGGGGGAGGGGGCAGGGGGGGACCCGTCGGAAAATTGTCATTGTTGTCGGAAATTGTCAAAGTTGTCGACGAGGGGGGAGAAGATTTTAAAATGTTGTCGTCCGGAAAATTTTTTGGTTTGTCGGAAAAATATTTTGGTTTGTCGGAAAAGTACTGCCCCCCCAAAAAAAAAACAACAAAAAAACAAAAAAACATGGGACCAATATTGGCGCCACTGGGCCAGCGCAATAATCCTTCCGAGTATTAGGCCTGATTGCAGGTTACCAGAAACATTATAACAGTGATCTGAACAGTGCAATCTCGTTCCCCAAGCCTGCGATCCTCAGGAAGGAACGCGAAGCTCTGGGATAATCCGTTTCAGGGAAGAATCTGATTGGCCGTTGAAATGGAATGCGTAGTTCAATCTTGGCCAGAATTCCTGGTTTCCGGCAACGGATTATCCCAGAGCCTCGCGTTCCTTCCCGAGGATCGCAGGCTTGGGGAACGAGATTGTGAACAGTGATGAAATAACCACTAGGTCTGTGACTAGGTTCCAGTTCACTTCGCGGTCAAATCCAAGATGGAGGCGAATTTCAGGATTTATTTTTGCTCATAGTTGTACAATCTGTGGAGAAAAGTTAAGCACCTCAGCTGCAACACCACGACAAATGTATGTTAAAAGTGACTTAAAGTTAACGAAGTGACTGTATGACCGGCAGTGGTCACGGTTGATCAAATAGTAAATGGCCTGTCCCAGTTGATAGTTGATTTGGATCCCCAGTCCATATCCACTTGTGGATTTGGTCCCCGGGTCTAATCTACTAGTGGATATGGACCTCCCCCGGTCGGCGGTCCGAATCTACTACTAAATACGGACTCCCCGTTGGCGGATTTGGACCTCCCTTCAAAAGCCAGGGTGCATACCATGCAAACTCTACGCCGAAGATATGCCAATATTAACTACAGATAGCAGTGCCGTAGCAAGCTCGATAATTGGAGGGCTCATATTTGTGTTCTGTGTTATTAATTTCTTTTGAAATCGATGTCTTCGCTCAAATACTCTTGAATGTTGAAATGCCAGACTTGGCAGGCGTATTCAAGGACAGGCCTAATAATAGTGGTGTACACAGTGATTAACATGTTCGTATCCGCGTTTGATCGTTTCAGCACTCTCAGCATGTAGAGTCTTTTTCCTGCTTTTTTGACAACATTGTTTACGTGTTCGTTCCACTTCATATTATCCTGAACAATTAGTCCCAGAACCCGGCTGATGATACACGGTCTACAGCAACGCTATTTATAATTAAAGGTGGGAATTCCTGTTTATCTTTTGCAAAGTCTATTATCAATTCTTTGCATTTACTGATGTTCAGTTTCATATTATATTAACGGTGGTCCAATTGTAAATAGTATCCACAAGTTCTTGGAGAATGCTGTTGGTGTCCGGTGTAATACTTTCAGTGATAGTACTATCGTCGACGTATTTCCATCTGTTATTCCAGTCTGTGAGAAGGTCGTTTATCATAACGAGAAAAAGTATTGGCCCAAGAACTGTTCCTTGTGGCACACCTCCGTTTAAGGTTTGCCAATTTGATACAGTTAGCTATCTTGATGCGTTGTTTGCGTTCGAAAAGTTCAGTGTAATTGTCGCTGGTACCTTCATTTCATATAACTTGTACAGTAGGATGTTGTGGTCTATAAGATCGAAAGGCTTTCGAAAAATCGAGCAAAAAAACCCTTCCAGCGGTTTTTGATGTATCAGTTTCATATAACAGGTGATGAACGAAGCTTAATAGGGCATGAGTTGTCGAGGAGTTTTTTAAGGAACCAAATTGTCGTCTATCAATCTTTTCCTTTATATACTCAAGTAGCCAATCGGTAACAAACTGTTCACAGGTTTTAGACAGGGTAGGTGTAAGCGAAATGGGGCGAAGATCTTTGGTGATGTCCTCAGGCGAAGCTATTTTTGGAATTGGGATGACATTGGCTTTTTTCCACATGGTCGGAACAGTCGCTTGTTGGATGGAAGCATTAAAAATTGATGCAACAGGGGAAGCAAGTACATAAGCGTAGAACTTCAGAACCCAGTTTGGTATTCCATCTGGACCAGGAGATGTAGCAGTTGATATAATGGATAATTTATGGTATATCTCTTCTTCTTTAATGATAAACTCTGGTGAAATGTGATAATGGCTGTTTTCTGGTAAAATGTCGATATGAAGACGATTTAAAGGAGGGATTTCTTTGGTAACTGAAACAAAAGCGTCATTAATATTTTCGGCCAGGGCTTTTCCTGACATCACCTGATTTCACCCGACAAGAGTTGAAAGAACTTTCTTCTTAGGATATCCTGATAACTCTTTTATTGATTGCCACCACTTTTTTGGGTTAGGGTTTAGCTTTAACTGTTCTAACTTTTTCTCAAGAAATGTGGATCTGAGCTTCTTACTTTCTCTGTTTACCTGATTTCGTAACTGCTGATCATGTGGACTTTTTCCATGATGGAATGCCTTTTGTCTGGTTCCGATAATTTTCTTAAATTCAGGAGTTACCCAAGGTTTGTCATTGTCATGTAATTTTACAGTTTTTATCGGAAGGAAACAATCTAATCCGGCATTTATGATGTCTTGGAAGAGGTCTAATTTTTGTTCACAAGAAATAGTGCGGTATAAAATGTTCCAATTAAAATCGGTTAACCACCTTCCAAAAGCAGTTTTTGCAGCATTATTTCCCTGTCTGATTTTTACTTTCGTTTGGGCGTTTTTAGTTGAACCTTCCTTATATGAGCATAACACTGAATTGTGGTCGCTGCGCCCAACGGGTGGGATTACCAAGGGGATGTTACAAAAGTCTGACATGTTTGTCAAAATTAAATCCAAAATAGCATTCCCTCTCGTAGTTTGTTTAACAATCTGTTTTAAAGTAAAATGTCTTAGTATTGTGGAAACTGGACATTTGTTAAAATCCCCAACTAATATTATGCCAGCATTTGGGTACATGGAGAGGGCAACATCAAGCTGTATGGTAAGGTGTTCGATTAGTGTGTTGTTGTCGCTGGATGGTGGGTGGTAAACCACAAAAATCACCAAACATGAGAATCCTCGGAACAGTTTGTGAGGTCTCAGGTAAAGCCACAGAGTTTCGAAACAAACATCTTGCAAACAAGTTAGAATTTTAAAGGGGATCTGTGACTTTATATAAGCACACACCCCTCCTCCAGTCCTAGGTTTTCTATCACGACGTATCAAGGAGTAGCCATGTATTTGGACTATGGCGTCGTCAATGTTTTCGTTTAGCCATGTTTCTGTGATAAAAGCCAAACTGGCATGATTTAATTTAAGAATAGCATCTAATTCATCAACTTTCGGCAGAAGTGATCTGACATTTTAAAGGAGAAATGATAGTGGGTATCTTCGGGCTTTTGGGCAACCTAGTCTCCAATTTTTATGCTTCAATATAGGAATTTTTATCAAATTTTTCGTGGTTACGAACCTTTCGTTTGTGTATGCAGGGGGTACTGTTAAACGATTATGTAAGTTAATTTGCCGTCTAGTTGTCCAAACTGGGATATTATTTGTTCTAGGTATTTGATCAGCTACGGGGTCAGTATATGAATTGATATGATCTTCAGCCAAAAATACGTTCTCAACAACCGAAGCAGCGATTAACAATTAAATCAAGGGACTTGCGTCCAAGTAATCGTTTGGCTATGCACACATACTTTCAAGAAATAGATGTTGCTGCCTTAGTTAAAACCAAAGATACGTGCGCTAAAAAATTAGAGATTTTTCAATCAATCCTAAAGAACGGTTTAGACCAAGTAGTTCCCCTAAGAACTAGAACTATCCATCTAAATGAGCCCCCATGGATTAATTCAACCTTAAAAAAATTAATCAAGCAACGCCAGCGAGTCCTTAGTCAAGGGAACTTAATTGAATTTCAACGCCTAAGAAATTGTGTGAATCGAGAAAGAAAAGTATGCCGATCAAAGTACTATGAAGCAAAAGTTGAACATTTAAAAGACTGTAAACCAGCAAAGTGGTGGAAAGAAATTAAAAAGTTAAGCAGCATGTCTTCTGCATCTGGGAGACAAAATGATGTAATGAACTCTCTCCAATTCATAGAAGAGGTCTCAAGCACATCTGACCTAGCTAATATAGTTAATGATGCTTTTATTCTTCAGATGAAGATTTTCTCACCTCTTCCACACGATTTTCAACTCGACCAAGATATCCCTTCATCCGCACCATTTGTTTTATCCGTTCACTCTCTTTTTATGAAGTTGTCGTTGTTGAATCCAACAAAAGCTCAAGGTGCAGATGGCCTCCCAGCCTGGCTACTGAAGGAGAATGCAGACCTTCTTGCAGAACCCAAAGCAGAAATTATAAACAGCTCTTTCCGCGAAAGTAGGTTACCACCATCATGGAAAGAAGCGGATATAGTTCCAGTACCGAAACAAAGAATAGTAAAAGACGTCAGCAAACACTTAAGACCAATTTCCCTCACGCCAATACTTTCTAAAGTTGCTGAGTAGTTCATCATACAAGAATATGTCAAACCGGCGGTTTTAAAAAAGATTAAAAGTAACCAATTTGGCTCAATTCCGAAATCATCGACAACCCAAGCTTTGATCAGCATGATACACACATGGGGCAAGTATACGGACGGAACTGGCTCTACAGTCAGAGTGGTTGTTTTCGATTTCAGGAAAGCTTTCGACCTAATCGATCACAATATATTGGTTCGAAAGCTAAAAGATCTAAATATCGACCATAATATCGTCAGTTGGATCGTTGATTTCCTGAAATGCCGCAAAATTGTCACAGGACTGTAAATCGGAATGGAAAATGTGCCGCCAGGAGTTCCCCAAGGAACAAAGTTAGGGCCTTGGTTGTTCGTGTTGATGATTGACGATATAGACACCACCAATACCGACTTGTGGAAATATGTGGAAGATACCACAGCCGCTGAGATGGTAGAAAAAGGAGAGACAAGTAAGATCCAGAATATAGTAAATTAACTAACGGAAAAAACGTATAGGAACAAATTCCAGTTTAATGAGAAGAAATGCAAAGAGCTTCGGATTTCTTTTACAAAAAATCACCCTGAATACGCACCTATTGTTATCAATGATAAACCAATAGAAATTGTGACTACCATCAAATTACTGGGTCTGAACATTTCCAATAATCTTAAACGGAACCATCATATAGAGGAAATTGCTAAAAAAGTTTCCACCCGGTTGTATTTCCTGAGGCAACTAAAACGTGCCAAAGTTGCCGAAAAGGAACTTTTAACTTTCTACAAGACTTGTATTCGTCCTATAACCGAATACGCCTGTCCTGTTTTCCACAACGGATTACCCACGTATTTGTCACATGAATTAGAACGTATCCAAAAACGCGCAATGCAAATCATATTCCCAAACATTAATTATCAGGACGCACTGAAGAACAGTAACTTATTTTCTTTATACGAAAGAAGAGAATACCTAACGAATAAACTCTTTGAAGAGATATGTTCTGATCCCAACCATAAACTGCATTATCTGGTGCAGAAACTAAACGAAACTGATATTGGACTAAGGAACAGACGCATGTTTAACTTTCCTGTGTGTAAAACAAACAGACTAAAACAAACAGACTTGCAGAGGCATGCAAGATAAGACGTATCTTAAGTTGCTCCGTGATATATTCCAAATTTTACGTTACAAATCCCGTTGAAAATGTCTACTACTAGTCTCTATGATTGTCTGTTTGTCAAAAATTCAGAGTTTATGTGGACGGGCGATTTATCTCAGCTAAAAGTACTGGTTAAAGACGAATTAAATCTATCTGGGCAATGGTCTTCGCCAGGCGGTGATGTGAAGCGGTTCTGGGGCGAATTGGTCTCAATAAAATGGAATCAAGACAATAAAGAACTGAAGATCTAAGGAAAAAACAAACAGGCCATCCAGCAGCGACTTGATATAGGCAGTGGGAACCCATTAACTCCCCAGTTGACAAATGTCGAAGGTACAGATAACGATTATGGGTGCTCCGTGACACGAAGTAAGACATCTCAGTTGACAATTGTCAAAGCTACGGACAACGTGACCCTAAATATGTCTGGTAATAGCGAATCACCAGAGTCAAGTCCATCAATAAATAAAAGCGAAGCAAGTGATGCCTTAGCTAAGGTATGTAACTATGACTGTGAATGTATAAACCGGAGCCTAACAACTGAACTTGAAGGTATTAAATTAGACATAGCAATTTTGGAAGGCAAATTATTACCCGAGGTAATTTCGCAAAATGCTTCGAACACTAACTTGCTTAAAGCTAAACAAGAAAATATGGAAGCCACTATACAGCATCAAGAAGAAATGATTCATAAACTTAGCGAGGAAAATTCAGTTTTTAAATCGAAACTTGTGTCCTTTGAAAATCTAGTGTTTAGATTAACAGGCAATAACCAGGAGAACAATGATCGTGGGCCGGCAACTAATTCAACTAATACTCCAAGTGTAATGACACCCATTAGCAGTGTGAAACTGCATAATTTAAACACAAACAATCCAAGTCCAATTAATAGTCCATCAGCAGTCAAAACGCCACTTAATATGAATGGCAATAATGCAAGCCCAATCGCCAGAAGCGATCATGGTCCTACGATAAATACAACCAACATCTCAACCGGAAGGTCATCCTGTAACAGCGTACAACTGGATAATCTAGAACTAAATTATGCAAATCAAAGTATCACTGAAATCCCATCGACTATATCTAAAACATCAGCTAAGTCGAAGGAAAATAATGCAAGTTTAATCACCATTGAAAATCCATCTCCCAAACAAAATCCAACTCAAAACTACCATAATCGCGACCCGAACAAAAATAACATTGATCCTGCCAACACAGTCAAAACGAAAAAAGCTCTAGTGGCATGCCCGTTTCTGAAAAGACGGGGATATTGTTTAAAGGGACACAAATGTGACTTCTTACATGAGAATGTCTTACCTGGAACACGCGGAAAGTCATCTCCACAGAAGCGTGGTGAAAGATCTCCCCCTGCTAACATGCCACAAAACAGTAATAACCAATTTCCTTTTCCTTTTCCGTACCACCCAAATTATTTCCCCCCGATTCGTTTCCCATGGTTTTATCCCCTGTCTCAGCCGTTTCCGTACCCGTATGTACCTCCACATATGCCCCTACTGACAAGACCCCCCACCACTCATGTCAATAATGACAAAACCTCCCATACATTGAATTGTGTGACCTCTTCCCTGTATACCTCTAACACTCATCCGAACCCTAACCCTTTTGGCCCAACTACTACTTGTTTAAATAACGAGTCTATATATTTGGAATTCAACCGACCATCTACAGTACTAAGTTGTCCCATTCCTTTGAGAATTACCAACAGATATGTTACCAAACTCCAACATAGTACCAATAATAGACATACTCTTTGGCAAAAGAAACAGAATATGACTCAAAATGGACCAAATTTTTCGAACCTAGTAAATATTCAAATTGTAAACTCTAGGGAAAAGACCCTAACTGCGATAACAAAAGAACATGTTCCAAAACCGCTTTCGGATATGCAAAGATCGAAACTTAGAATTGCCCTCCTAAATGTTCGCTCAATTAAGAATAGGAATCATCTTATACAGGTTCGAGAACTTATGAAGGATAGGAACTATGATATTTTAGCCTTGTCAGAGTCGTGGTTAAACTCCACGGTGACAAACGCGGAAGTAGA
>CACRXK020000527.1:2965-77791 GCA_902702795.2 Paramuricea clavata
GAATTTTATAGATGAAAATAGATTTAAGATAATTTCGTCTTTCTTCGAGAGGTTTCCAATTTAGATTATTGAGTAACTCAGATGACCGAATATCGTAAGTTGCCCCAGTAATTACTCTTGCAGCACGATTTTGGTATTTTTGCAACCTATGTTTGAGCCCAATTCCGCGCAATTATCCCACAACCGGGCTGCAATAATCGAAATAAGGCTGTATAATGGCATTATATAGCATTTTGGTTGTCGACAGTGGTACAAACTGCTCCCCCTCCCACGTTTTGGAAATTCGTAATATTTAATGTGTAACAAACTTAGGTCTGAAGGGCTTGAATCCGTTTTTTTTTCATTAATTTAGTTTATTGTACGATCATCCAGATTAATTTTTTTTTTTAATTATTTCTGACGTTTCGGCTACCTACACGGCAGCCATTATCAAAGACGTATTTATTTTTTTTTATTTTTTTTTTGTAACTGTAATACGTCTTTGATAATGGCTGCCGTGTAGGTAGCCGAAACGTCAGAAATAATTTAAAAAAAAATTAAATCTGGATGATCGTACAATAAACTAAACTTAGGTCTGTTGGCCAAATCCGCCACGACTTTTTGGAATGGATTATTAATTCTCATCGAAAGCTATATTAATTCTTTTGTTTCACCTCCAGAATATCTCGTAAATCTCATAATTATCACACTCCGGATATAATCTGAGATCACACAATAGTTTGGTACTCTTGTGACAAAGCATTCCAATCAGCTGTTCCAAAACAATAGAATTAAATTACCAGGATTTTATCGCAATATAATTATAATTAAAGCAGTCCTAAACAGACTTGAAACAACCTATCTATTGCAATTATCAATACGTATTTATACACGAACTTGTGGTTAGAGCTCGACAACTGTCCCCCCTCAAGCTCAGTTGGTTAGAGCAATGCACCGGAATCGCAGGGCCGATAGTCCCATTTTCCGCATCTCTAATTGATGTATAAAATTTCCGCTCGAAATTTCCATCTGCTGCAAATCCCTTCAACAATTAGTTGTTGCAATTTTGTTGCAATTAGCTATTAGATTTTATTTGTATTTATAAAAATAACGAAATCTACTTTCTGAGCTAGTTTTGGACTCTAAATGAACTCTTTCAGATTCCAATGTACGCATCAGCACCATGCTTAATTTTATGAATACTTGCTCTGCAAGAATTTTAACTCTAGTAAAATAATGTACCCGCAGTGGCTCGAAATATTGTATAAAATTACTCAAAGTTATGGGCAAATAGAATTAAATTTTACCGCTGTATAATTACAGACTTAAAAAAGCCAAAGTGCCTATGCAACGAAATTTTTTATTGTTTCTCTAAAAAGTACTGCTGGAGTGATGAAGAATGACGTTTACAGTTTCGTTATATCTCATCTCATTCTCAAGTTATCGCACTTTCTATATTTTGAGTTGTGACGTCACAAGTATGAGTTGAGATAATGGCAATAACAAGAAAGTATGATATCTTGGTGAGTATTTAATAAAATTTATTGAAACTTAGCACAGTTAGTGGGTGCAACAAAGTCAACAATTTGGCTTGTTTATATGGTTGTTGTGGCAACACACTAGTCCCCAGTCCCTTCTCTTCCAATTTCTATATGATCCATTTTCAACGAAATAAATAGCAATTTCTACAATTTTCGCTTATTACTATAATACGTGTAGGTATTGTGATCAGATTATACAGTTACAATATGTAAACATCCTCTGCAAGAGTACCAAGAGTACTAAGTGTACCAAGTTTCATTGCATTTTATTAAATACTCACCAAGATATCAGACTTTCTTGTTATTGCCATTATCTCAACTCGTACTTGTGACGTCACAACTCAAAATATTGAAAGTGTGATAACTTGAGAATGAGATGAGATATGACGAAACTGTAAACGTCATTGTTCATCACTCCAGCAGTACTTTTTAGAAAAGCAAAAACTGAGGTGAAAAATTCGTTGCATAGGCACTTTAAAGACTAGTTTAGTGAAATAATGTACCATGCATAGTGACTCAAAATATTGTATAAAATTACCCGTTTTTTTAGTAAAGTAAATCTTTTATGGAGTAAATCTGCAACAGCTACCCAAAAACGTGAATAAATTTGCTCATAAATTTGGGTGGTTTAAAACAAACATTTGACTCAGTGTGGGTGCATTATCTTGTTTTTGAGTAATACCAAGGGACTTGTCAACCTAGCTTGAGGTTGGGGATTTGTGTGCAGCGGTGTTCACTATACTTTCCATAAGCAACAGGGCGCGCGATCTGCTAGTCGGGAGACGACCCTTATTACAACAAATGACATCACTGCACATTTTTACCGTTTAACATTGCGGTTTATAATAAAATGTGAGTATACGTATGAAATGTTGGTGTTTTAAAATCGTCAAAATAATTTATGCTTGTGGTCTGGAAACTAAACAGAAGTCATCGTGTTATTCTTTTGTCCCCGAGCCGACGGCGCGAAGCGCCGTGCGAGGGTACTAATTCCCCCCGGCTATTTACACCCGGGGAAACGAAAGCATTAGCGAAGTCTAAAGTTCATCAAATATCGCGGGCGTGGCTCACCAACGAAGTTTCGGTGGGTGGTCATCCTCACTGATCTCAAAATATATGGCGGACTGTCATGAATAGCGAAAACTGATTGGTCCAATTTAAAGTTTGCATTATAACGACTGCATGACGACAGCTAAATAGCAAACATTTCTTGATTTGATGATTGATAAATTTCTTGCAAATATCACAAATATATTTCATTTTCGCTCGCATTTTCGCAAGATTTTGTAAATTTCAAGAAAGAAATAGCGAAAGAATCGGCTAAAAGAAGTGAGCCAACGTTAACGAAGGTAACTTTGTTTTAAATATTGATTTTATACCATTATTTAATTTAAAACCCGACGGCCTTTGCATATATGAAACAACTAAACAAGACAGCATATTATTGCAGTGTATCTTTAGTAATATTGATTCCCTTTTTTATGATATTGAATTTTTTAAATAAAAAAGAAAGCAGAGTTATTTGCAAGCGAGAATTCGAAGTCATTTTATTGCAAACTCAAAGTTTATCGATAAAGCCATTTTAAAAGTCAGTTTAGTTTTATAAAGAACACTAGTGACTTTAAAACGTTTTGCGAAGCGTTTATGGTTGAATTTTACCTTAAATTGAGGCTTATATTACGTATAATAACATACCTAACATATATATGTTGGCAAATTAATAATTTTGTAATTAAAAGTGATATTTTTTAGGCGATTTTTCATTTGTAAGAATATTCTTAAAAAATTATCCTGTTACCATGACAACTACTTCAGATACTTCATGTTCGGAAAGTACAATGGTTTTGTCTGTTTGTCAGCAAGGCGAGGGTTTCTGCATGCATGTATTTTCTAGTATTTGTTTGAGTTTATCTTAAATAGTTCACAGTCACGGTGCTTGAGCTCATTCAGTGTATTTTGTATAATGAAGTAATCGTCCGATAGGCACAGTTGAGATGAAACGTGCAACCACGATGAATATTTTAAAATAAAGTTGAGACAAAGATTTGTGCACCGGCCGTGTCGGTGAGGCACATTAGGGCCATTTATACGTGACAAAATAAGTCGCGACTTACATAAGACGCGACTTAAGTAAGTGGAGTTATCGCATAAATGGTTCTCTACCGCTTTGGTCTTATTTATTTGCTATAGCTATAATGTTGTTTTGGTTGTTTTTGTTTTAATATGCAAGGCATTAAATTTTACGTTGTTTCAAGTTTCTGGCATGTGTAGTTAGACTTTTTGTCCAAAATTTCTTATTTAAGACGCGACTTAAATAAGAACAGCTAAAAGACCTGTTCTTATGTAAGACGCGTCTTATCCAAGACGCGTCTTACATAAGAATTTTAATTTGTACCTTTTATACGACGAGAACACTCGAAGAGAGAAGAAAGGAGCAAAAATTAGCATATGTGGCCAAAGCCCTTTCAAACCAATGTCCTGAAAACGTTTCAACTATGTTTAAAATCTCAAATTCTGATAAATATAATTTAAGAAGTAATAACAAGATGCTGATGTTGTCGAAGCCTAAAACAAATTCAATGAAAAGGACATTCGGATATGCTGCTGCTAAATACTGGAACTATAATAGTAAAAATTTTATATCTACTTAATTCATTTGTAATATATATATTTAACGTATCATTCGACCCAAACATTTCTTAGTATCTTTTAATATTTTTATAATAGTTTATATAATAGTATTTCGAGTTCTGTATTTAATAACACGGCCTAATGAAAAACAACCTTTATAATTTTTGTAAATACTGATAGGTAATATGGTTGATTAGTTACCGTGTATAAAGATGTTATAATAATAATAATAATAATAATAATAAACTCGCGTCTTACCTAAGTCGCGTCTTATGTAAGTCGCGTCTTATTTTGTTCCGTATAAATGGCCCTATTGTAGCTTTGAAGTTTTCCGGGCTTCCAAATCATAGGCGTCGAAAGATCGATAAGTGGGGGGGGGGACCATATTCATATATTCGTGTTCTACATTATTAATTTCTTTTGAAATCGATTGTTTTTAAGGTCCGTGAACACGAATATATGAATATGCCCCCCCCCCCCCACTTATCAATTTTTCGACGCCTATGTTCCAAATCATCATATCTTGAGAGACTATGGCTATACATTATATTGTTCCATCAGACAATCTTTGTTTTTCACCGGTTTAAATTCGTAGTTTTAGATTAATGGTAGTTAACTCAATAACACATGAATTATGTAAAACTACCACCAAAATCATAAACGTTTCAGTATGCATGCACTGGTTGAATCCAGTGGCGAAGCTAGCCATAGCAACTGGCCATACTATGCTAATAAACCTGCATTTAAATGGTTAAGCCTAGTTCTCATTCATCGTAAACCGTCGGCGACGGGAGCTTTGCGACGTCGGCGACGGCTTGCGATTTATGAGAACGCATAAAAAATTATATCGCCGATTGTCCGTAATCGTCCCCGACGCAATTTTCCCTTTCGTAAACGGTCGTTACCATCCGGAACAGGCGTTACCATCCCGAGTCTTATAGAATTCTGGGTATATCGCAGGAAACAAAAAAGTTTGTTTCTTGCGACCATCGCCGACTGCCACCTGCTTGAAAAACCTATGAGAAATGAGTAAAAGTTGTTTTTTCCTCAACAAGCAAGGAAATAATCAACTGAAGTTTGACAGAAATCAAGAACTTTATGTTGAACGGGGCCATTTTGTGCCTTGGTGGGAAATTTCGAAACACATCGGCTGTCATCTGCGACGATCACCGATGTATGAGAACTTTCGTGCATTCGCGCTCGGCGAGTATCGGCGATAAGCGTCGCCGATCGTCGGTGACAGTTTGCGATGAATGAGAACTAGGCTTAAAAGACCTATTTCTAAACGTTTGAATAATGCAAATTATTGAATAGTTGCATAGCATGACCTGTTGCTGTGGCTAGCTTCACCACTGGTTGAATCCGATTTTGCCTGAGAGAAAGTAAATGACACAGTGTCACCTGCTGAGCGATGTGATTTAGTCGGCGGGAAACTTGAAAAAGCTGGGCCTAATTTTCACTGAATGTTCAATTTGGATAAACTTAATTATTAAACTAACTTGAATTTTGTCCCTCAACAAGATAAATACGATCATATTGTATTATTGTTTTATTTTCGTGATAACATGTCATTTCGTGATCACATTGCTCTGTAGGTGACATTGTGACTTTAATTAAAACATTTATTGCGTACCTTTTCGACTTTTAAATAAAGAAAAATTGCAAGAAAGAAAACGTAATACTGTACGTACAGTAATTAAAGTAGCATTTCAGAGTTAACGACCCATGGTTTACTAGGGGTTTCTGGGGATGCTAAGGAATGCAATCCTCTTATTCGAGGTCCCCATCTAGACTAATTGTCACAACACAAACCAATTAAAATGTTTGAAATGAATTTTCTTTACATGCAACAGCATACTATTAAATAACATAAGTTCATATTCACAATAGTCAATAAATGTATCGTTTATAAGTGTTCGTCCATGAATTTCAGTCTCTTGTAAAAAGACTCACTCAATTAATAAGGCATGTAAGTTGCTATCTAGTAACAACTTAAACCATTGGAAAAGCGATTACTAGACATGATTTTATGTCACAGCACTAACTGTGTATTGATTGTATTGTTATTATAGTTATAGTTTACCAAGGGATTACTATAGTTCATAGAGTTTGGATAACTGTAACAGTTTGCTAAGTGACTAATCTTTGCCATTTCCTCGAACGCTGAAGGGTTCACCTGTACCATACCATGACGTCGTTTGCTCAATAGTACTTCATTATCTCTGCTATCCCTATTTGTCTTTTTCCACTTCATACGACGATTTTGGAACCACACTTTTACCTGTTTTTCCGACAAGTGTAGTGACTGCGCAATCTCGATTCGCCTTGGTCGACATAAATAGCGATTGTAGTGGAATTCTTTTTCAAGTTCGACCAGTTGACTGGTTGTATAGATGGTGCGAGGTGATGGGTCAGCGGTCGGCTCATGTTTCTCAGATTCTTGTGTTTCAGGGGTTTCACCTAAATGGACAATGGTAGAATATGTACAAATTTTGCTATATTGGGCTCTCGCAAGTGACGCCATAACACGCGATTGTTGACTTCCGCCATTGTGGGTGGCAAATTAAAAATTATTAATTAAAAGCAAAAATGGGGTAATAGCAAACTGTGGCACTGGCTGCGGCTGTTGCTTTTGTTTGGGCACTTTGAAGAGTTATAATGGTCCACAGCTGTTCAGTGGTCGGTTGGATAAAAGATTTTTGCAACCCAAAATGGTGGATTATTTTTGATGATAGATCACACTAGAAGACCTGAATGCATAGGCGTCGAAAGATCGATAAGTGGGGGGGGGGATCATATTCATATATTCGTGTTCACAGACCTTAAAAACAATCTATTTCAAAAGAAATTAATAATGCAGAACACGAATATATGAATATGGTCCCCCCCCCACTTATCGATCTTTCAACGCCTTTGAATGCACAGAAAAGAACAATGCAGTGACCTAAAACCGAGCCTGGATCAGGGGGTTTCCTCTTTCGCTGAACCTGTTGCCATGCAGGAATCTGCCTTTCCGGGCAGAAACTGAACAAATATAACCACAGAGTAATAATAAATTATTCATACAGTTCTGAAATAAACAAATTAAAGAAAAAGGGAAAAGAAGATATACGTAAAGAAAAACACACATGCCAAAATAAAGCAGTGAAATTATCATGCAAATATCAAATTCACATGAACACTGTCAATGTTGCCAGATATCATGATTGTAAATTATAGTTTTTGTTTCTGAAATCAATCTGGTGGGGTCATATCCGGTAACATTGTTAGTGAAAATGTTGATCAAGATGAAGCTTTTTAGCGTGTTTTGGTATAAAGAGATATTATATTTTATCTTAGAATAACTAAAATAATACTCATTCCACAAAAATACAAAGTTAAGAATATCAACTCATATATTATACCGATTAAACTGGTCGATACAACAATGTTTCATATAGTGACAGAGTATAAACATTGGCTTGATCTAAATAATGGGATAAGAGAGGAACGTCATTTTTTTAGTGTCCTGGCAGCAGCAATACAAAGATCACCAATCTATTAAGAGTTAAATTCATAAATAATCTTTGTATAACAAATTCTTACTTCTGTAAGTTCTGCTCATTTATTAAATCATCAAGATATTTTCACTTATATAATGATTAATGGCTATGCACGACAAACAAAGCAATTATATTACTCTATACAGACTATAGTTACGATGTTCTGACAATTTTTGAAACTCATGATCATTGAAAGTAGTATCACTGATAGTTTGTCCGTAGTTATTAATGTATTCTTATGATTTTTAAGTATATATCTATATATATGTACCAGAACTGGTATTTATGTTCATTAAATATTATTATATATATACTGGTCTACATTATAAATTAAAGTTGCTCATGTGATCAAAGTTGCGCCGTTAAGCATTGACTCAAATAGTTCTTAATTCTAACTTTGTCTTGGAAGTATTTGAGGTTTAAATTTAGACTATACCATGCACTCACTTTCATCTGGTTCACTTGCTGGAATAATGACATGAAACTCTAATCCATATAAAGACATATTATAGAAGTTGCAGTTCATGCAAATATAATGCTGTTTTTATGTGCATTTACCCCGCGGCAATTCGCGAGTATTAGGCTACGTATACGTGCATGGTTTTATAGCTGCATTTGAAGCCATTTTGGTCTATAAACCTTAACCCTGAAAAGCCTTGTTTATACAGGTGACTTTCATAATGTATCCAAGCGTAGTAATATTAATTTATATGTATCTTTTTGTGGAAGCCTTGAACTCGCTTAAATATTTGTAAAGAATATCAAAATAAACATTTACTGAATGGTGGCGGTTAACCATTCATATATTGGAATGGATACTGCATGCATGTTCAATTAACTTCTGAAAAAGGTCATAAAATCAGATCTGTTTATATAATATTTATTTACTGCGCAACTGCTTCTATCACTATTTTAGCTATATCCTTTAAAGAATGAGCTCCTGTGCATGATAAATTCTCGCGAGCCTAAAGGCCAAGCATGCATATAAACCTCTAACGAGCAAAAAGTCTTGGTCAGAAAGGTTATATAGTGAATCTTTTGCAAAGGATGTCTATTTGCAACATTTACTGAATAAAAAGTATTATTGTGTCCCGTTTTTTTTTTCTCATTAAAATGCACATTGTATATTTACCTCAGTAATCAATATTTTAATAATCAATATCTTAATATACCCGTGTCTTTGTGTTATGTTTTAACTCTAAAATCTCAGTAAATTATATCTACCGCGGGTGTCCCGCAAAAAGCTGGACACTGTTTGATTTCATGTAACGTAAAAGCCATAAAAGCTATCGCAATGAAATAAAGATCATTGCATTCATGATCAGAAAGGACTAACTTAGATTTTGATAAATGACACTTGAATTTATACATGCAATATTGAGCGAGATACAACCAAAATAAAAAATATCTATTATTCAACATATATAACTATAGGCCACATATAAGGTTGTTTATGCTAATTTTTGGCATTTTCAAAAACTGTAGTTCAACGTTCAAACATCAATAACTCAGTCAATATTGCATGTAAGTTCAAGTGCTATATATCAAAATCGAAGTTAGTTTGCAATGATCTTTATTTCATTGCGATAGCTTTTATAGCTTTTACGTTACATGAAATCAAACAGTGTCCAGTTTTTTTGACCCTGCTATTCAGGTACTATTGCAAATACAAAGTCCAAATGAACTTGGAATAATCAAAACAGCGCACGAGGCGACGCAAAGGCGCGAGCACTTTTGCATTCTGTGCGCAAAATAAACAATAGCAATACTGTTCTGATTTCCTGATATTCAGTCGCACCCGTCAATCTTTTAGCCCTGTATAAGTGCTGTATTATTTTAAGTGCTCGCTGCCATGCGCCCTAGCTGTATTCAAAGGAAAACTTGAGTGCACAATATACAACGGTATAAGTGATGGATTAAGTCCAGCATGTGCGCGCACAAAATTCGTTCTTCGGCGCCTGATTACCCTTCAAAGTGTGAACGCGATATGAAAATGACCTTCAATGTACATTTTTTAACTGCCGTTAACACATTCTCATGCTTCAGTGAGCATTTAGGCAGAAAGCAATTCAGTTGTGAGGTAATCAAGATAAAAACGAGTCAAAAGTGTAGCTATATACTCGATAAAACAGAATATGTTGTTTGTGGTATTCTCTGACCTATGCGATCTTGCTCGTCTCATACATTGAGGTCATTTTTAGCCCTGCTTAAACAAGACACAATGTATATGTTGTTTTTGTTTAGCTCTTAGCTCGCCAGTATTTTTCGTTGCTGTTTTGAAAATATACGTAAGGATAAAATTCAGTATACTATTTGCCGTTTGGTTTTCTAGCTAATTATGACTAAACAATGTACGAAAACTACAAAAACATAAACCGTAAATTTTCTCCTCGCGTAAACACTTTTGTGAGTTCTCGAACATGAAAATAACGAACTTTTAGTAATGGTGTCATATCTTTAAAATAAAAACAAACCAATGAAAATATGCGCAGTTATGCGCAGTTATGCGCAACTATACCCTACTGCGATGAGCTTATAAACGCTTTGTTCTTTTATGTCGCGGAAATCAATAAACTACCTTTGCTTGATCTCGGGTTAAGAAGTCGAAACAGTTTCTGATTTGTTTTCAGAACTGACAGGAAACTATTTAGTTTCAATGTTACGAGAAGACGATTAGGATAACACTGTTTGGTCTTCGGCACCTCAAAACCCTTTGTAGTGTGAAATAACATGGCCGTTATTATTCAATAAATTTCAGTTTGATTTTACGGCACAAAAGCACCGATTGTATAATGTAATGCGGTTCTCATACGATATTTAAGTCGAAAACAAACAATTAAAAACTTAGAGTACAACGTGGCTAGCAAGTTAAATACAAGGCAATCAGAATACACTAATCCGTGAAAGTATTAGGAGAAAAGCGGATTTTGACACCTCCACTTTTGTTCGCAAAGTGATCGGGAAATGTTGGCGCCACCAAACGTTTTCGCGACAGACAAGGACGCGAAAAAGCTCGCAGAAGTGTGACCGTCTTACACTCTCTTTTCAAGTAATCTATTTCCAAACATACACAAGTAACACAACAGACGCGACATAATATAAGACCTCAAACTTGTAAACATATTTGTCACTAAACCCAAACATTACTGTGCGGTAGGAAAATCATGAGAAAACGATTCAAATTTGTTGCAGTTTTTCGAAACGTTGTCACAAATAGCAAGCTAGAGCGGTTCATAAGTTTATTTCGTGTACAAAAATGTTAGGATTAAGAAGACTATGCTGATAATAGGCTTTGGGGTTCTTTGCAATGGCCAAAGGTAAAGGGCAAAAATGCGCTTATGGCCGTCAGATGCAATGGAAACAGTTTAAAACCAACTAACCTGTTTGTTTCGGCTTACTTCGCGATTCCTTCATCCATGGAAATATCTTTCTATTTGCTGTTGTCTTCTTTGAAGCAGCTTTAGCCTGTTTCGTTTGATTATTGCCATCCTCCCTTGTCTCATGTTGTGCTTGCGAATTACGACAAAGCTCTAATTCGAGCCTGCTCTGCGACAGAACTGTGCCTGATTGCGTAGAAGTCGGGTTTTGATTAGCAAATATCAATGAACCGAGGGAGTTCTCTTCTTGCATGTCAGCGTCAGGTATTTGATAAATGACTGAAGAAGATAAATGATGTTCGTCTCAAGGTCGATCCAACTGCGATCAATGGTTTTCTGACGTTTTAACAGCCTACGATGATGGGATCTGCCAGGTAGACGTCGAGAATGAAAAATGAGTTTGCATACCAAAACTAACGTTGATCGATGGTGATTTATGGGTTTTTCGGGTCACGTGCGCGTCGTCAGCCAATCAGCGGGCGTCATCGGCGCTAGACTGATAGCCGGCGCCCTAAATGACTAATGAAATGGGATATTCAAACAACATTCCAGTTTATTTAGCCTACGCATTATTCAAGCAGCCTAAAGGAGCCCAAGCAATGAAGACTCGTCAAATTGACAACTAAATATGCGATGTTTGTTGATCTACTGTATTAGTCACAGACTATGCTTTGCGCTCGCTCATTTTGCATTTGTTGGCGTCGTGACGAAATATACTGGGACTGTTAACGAAGTGCCAGACATTATGGCTACATAGCCAGGGCGCAGGCCCTACGTCTGGTTCGTTTCTCCAACTACACAAATAGCGTATTTAACGTTGCTTTACGCCATACAGACATATTTTACAGTCGAGTATATAACATCAAAGGTCCTTCAGTATATTACTGGATGAAAATTTTCGTGGTTTGTATAGAAATCTGGTACATTCGTGTTTCTAATGTATCGATTTATCACGAACATAATATGTTTGGAGCGAAAAACTCATCCATCATTTTTGTCATTTTCAATTTTTCAAAGGATGCGAAATCCGGTTATGTGCACAGATATCTTGTACCAAATGTTCATAAAAGAGGGGCTCTTTCAACAGAATTGTTATGGGTTCTTTTGAGCATTAAAATATTTGCTATATTCATGATTATGGGGCAGATATGCACGGTTTTGTTTAGATTGAAATGATGTTTTAAGCCAATGAACTCTAATGCAGAGTCTTAAACGATTATACCTTATGTCTATAATATGTTTGTAAATTTGTTTAATCAGCCGATTCGCCGATGCATACATATTCAAATGAATTTGCAGGCCCATCAATGACAATGAGATAAGCCTAAGTTTCTTCTCAGTATAACAGTCGATTCATATATATTTTGCGATTTTATTTACTTTTATTGCTCGTATATTTATATTACTACATATTTACGTCATGTACACAGCAATGGCCCACTGTCACTATTAAACATGACATGTTTTCAAATTCATAAGTGGCTTATTCAATGGCTGATAAATGTATTTCGATATCATGATGCTTCAAATAATTTGCGATAATTATAATTCCCATTATACACATAATTGGAGTGACTTATTAATATATCCATCTATAACATACTAATATGTCACTCCAAAATGAAAATCCTGAACTTAACGTTCAGTTAAAAGTCTGGGATTGGGAAATCCCTGTTCAATGTTACTAAAACCGAAAATAATTTAATTTAAATTTTAGATGCATTTGCGGGCTTTCTTAGTGTCTAAATTTTCAAGCAGGTTTACTCCCGTACTGCATTGAACGTACTTCGATGATAAAACCACACTAAATCATAGCAAAACGCCGACTTATTAAAAAAACTTTAACCCTTACACGCCCCCCCCCCCCATAACAAGGTCTTTGCTATGTCCCTGAATACCTTATCAGGGGGAGAAAATATAGTTGGAGAAATTGAAATGAAGTATTGAAGACAATGGAAAAATCAATTTCTCAGAATTAATGATCTGTTCAATCATCTATGACTATGACTATTGATAAATCCTGGGGTTTTCAGCGAAATCTTCAACACTCTATATATAGAATTAGGTTTCGTTGTTTACAAAAACATTTGGCAGAGTGCTCAATGGATATCCAGAGCATAATTAAATAAGTGCAACGACTCAACAAATTCCACTAGGCATCTTTATTAAAGATGAGCATGACTGGCATAGAAACGTAGGGGCCGTGGGAGGTAGGGCTTAATTGGCCCTCCGTAACATTTTGAACAGGGCCGGGGCTAAACTCGCCTAAAAATAGCTAGAATAAGTACTATATAAGGCCCGTTTGAATGCATGCTGCAATTTTAAGTAAGATAGTTTATTTTGATCGATGTGACCGAGTAGAGTTAAGAATGTTCAGATGAGGGTACATATACTCCCTTGTGGGATCTACCGCACGTTTGGTATGAGGTATTTCAAATGTAGACAGTGGTGCCGCCGGACAGTAGGGCAACTTGATAATTTGTGAATCACAATTCTACGAGGGTCCAGGTGATGCAAGGTCCCCCGAAAAGAATCGAATTTTAGGTCTCTGAAACGGCTTCCCTGCATTGTGGAAACACTTGGAGAAAAATGTAAAGGTATCGACTTTTAACCGTGTCAAATATTGTAGGAGACATAGTCACATAGAGCTTTACATTTGAACGACGTGCGCTAGTCGGATTTGATGTAATATCAGTCAAACCCGACAATTAGGACATCAAGTCCGAGGCGAAGCCGAGGACTGAGTCAAAATGCGAGGAAACTCTAATCCAGTCCGAATTGGAGAATGTGAAATGACATCTCATACGAATAAATTACTACTTAGTTAAAGTTAAAGTGAGATGAATTCGATCTAATCCAAGGACTGAATTAATTTTGATCCAGTCCTAGGACTGGATCAGTATACTTCACCAGGTGTCTAGGGGCGCTTTCCTTTCAATTGCCTGACCGGTCAGACCCGAATTCTTTACTCTGTATCAATGGAAAGATCTGGTCTATGTTTCTCAAATATCTAGCGAAAATGGACCTCATTCTAATGTTATCTAAAATTTCCGGTCAGATAGGTCCGAAGCCCAAATGTTTTGTGTTTCATTCAACAATTTGACCGTTCTGACCGGTCTGGTCGTGTTAATGGAAAGCGCCCTAGTATTATCATGTGAGCAAAATAAAGCAATACCGTTCGCTGATTAGCCTGCGTGGCAGGCCCTCAATTTTAGGGGGGGTCTGATTTGCAGCGGGCAGGATTTTGGCGTTTCATGAATTATATTAATTAATGAGTTTGAGATCGAATCTAAAATCACGCTCTGAAAAACACTGGGTTGTGGCGGCCGCCATCCTTTCTCCTGCTTGGCGGCGCCACGGAATGTGGAGCCTATAGTGTAGGCGATCTGTTCAACAGCAACTGTCTTCGTTAAAAGGATTTTAAAGAAAACACTTTAACACCGTGATGGTTCGAACGAAGGCCTTTACACCCGTTTTCAAAATTACGCGACCAAAGACGAAAATGCTAGAGTTGACATGTCAGTTTTATGTCATTCGATCACGAAGTTCAAACTTTGAGTTTTGCGGTTCCTTTTCGATGTATATGCTTTGTATGCTTTATAAAAACAGACTTACAATGATTTTCAAGATATTTTAGTGAGAATTATTGTAAAATTTAAGCACGACAAAATCATAACATCACCGTTATAGTCTAGCGCGCGTGTTTTATACTGACAGCTATATTCCAGGATAAATTGTTATTTTTCAAACTTTAAAAGTCATTCACGGCACATATTTATGTTGGGATGGTTTGTATTGTGCTTTAGTTTGTATATCTAAGTTATCTGACTCATTTTTGTTCAGTTTTGGTATTATAAATACGGTTTAAAATGTCTTTAGACAGTTTGTTTACGTTTGCTATTTTTAGCAGTTCTTGTGACATAAAACTGACATTTGAAGTAGGAGTATTTTTCAGGGAGGTCGCATAATTTTGAAAACGGGTGTAATTCATTTGATAATTACAGTAACTTCCAGTAATCCAGACGTTGATATTTTTCTGTGTTTTCAGCTATAGTTGTCTCCTTAACTGAAGCATCTGAGGCATGAGGTATATGATGTACCGTATTTCCCCTATATTTAGCCTCAGCCTGTTTTATTCCCCCTTCTAATTAGTCCCCGTCCAGAAGCTGAAAATCAAGTAAGCCCCCACGCTCTACTAGCCCCATATTCTATTATTTAAATTATTCTTTGTAAATCTGTAGCGAAATATGATCATGAACACATATACGTTCTATATACAGCGTTCACTGGTAATACCGTGTCCACATAATGTTCACTGATATAGCTAAATAATAGTAAATTCGGTAATACTATGAAATATTCAAATGTACAATTGCCTAGTGATGACTCTATTTAACATTTATGTAGCCCCAGCCCCTATTTAAGGCCCCACTTCTGATAACCTTTCAGAACCACTGGCAAAAAATAAATCTCTACATATCCATGCAATACATTTTTAAAATTGTGTTATTTATTTTTGTATAATACTACAATGCACCCTCATAGTGCCCCGTAATCATTAATATTTCTGTCTCTAAAACACCAGAATTTTTTACATCTGACAACACACGATTTTACTTGTCGAATTAAGGGATATTCGCATTTTTTTAAATGACCATGCACTGCATTTATGAAACAGCTCTAATTACTTGTGTTTAAGTTTAACAATGCATGCATACATGCACGTTATTATATATTCCTGACACGGAAACAAACGCCCTCGCGGAAGTATTATGGGATTACTGTGATTACTGAAAATTTAAGTTTCAGTACTTGTCTCATAACTAAAGATTATAACACTATATGTACAAGTAACCATAATAACTATTTTCCTGCGATTTATATACAGCGATAAAGATTTATTCCAAATCTAAGGAAGTAACAATAAAGTGTTGGCTTAGTATAAGAAAGTTCAAATAGAAGTCAATGATGCGGTTTCCGGATTGTGTAAAAGGTCTAAACTATAGAGTTTTAAATTTCAAGGTGAACAGACAAAATTTATTGACAGTGGCTTTGGAGACTCGTTGGAATTATTTGTACCAAAATGGGAATTTGATAACCAAAATTATACATTTTTCACTGCGAGGTTTCGATAACACATTCGTAAATTCTTACGTAAAAATAGTTAGTCAGGGCTTTACAGGAAATTGTGGGTTTTCTCCAGGTATTTCACTTCAATTCATGAGTCTCTTCAATTAAATTAAAGAGGAAATTAACAAGGTAGGTCAGGAAAAAGCGGCTAGAAAGTAAATACCCAAATAGTCTAGTGAGCAATTAGACGTTCTCTATGTCGAGAAAGTCAAAAGCTAAAGTTTACATGATTTTTTATGATTTTATCAGATATAAAACCACCAACATGGTAGTGATTTCCTTTGTCTTTTCGTTATGAATTATTAATGAGTTTTTAAGGTGTGATAATGCGCGCGGGGGATATTGAGAGAATACGAGAGAAGCGTGTAAAACACGAGGCGTAGCCAAGTGGTCGCTTTACGCTTCACGAGACTAGTACACGCTTCACGAGACTAGTTTTTCTATTGTGTTTATAATATAGAAGATATTACATAGTAAGATCGACGTTGGAATTCTCCTAACATGTACTCAGTGACGTCACGCGCATGCATGCTTTTACCACAGTAGATACTAGATAGATACTAGACCATAAGTGTCACTCAGACGATATTTCGTCCGAAATTTTACGAGTGCTGACGTGAAAATACGCCATCATATGACGCCATCCTGGAGTGCATACGGAAGTTTTTCATAGGTACAAACATAGGTACAAAGTGCCGTGTGCATTCCAGGATGGCGTTATAGCATGTTTCGGACGTTTTTCCCAGCCAAAACACATAGGAGTGACCCTTTTGGTCTAGTATCTATTCTGTACTTTTACTGTCGCTTGAATTTTTAAACGAGCGAAGGGCAAATGCCAAAACAATACAAACTTTTGATGCTATAAAGCATATAAACTTATGATGCTATAAAGCATATAATTTCAGCATCTGGGCTGCTGGATTTGCCATGAAAGACGTTAAATTAAGTGTTTAATCATAATCAATTTGTATGCTGTTTATTTACAAGGTAACAACATAAAAAAAACTTTAAAGAGATGTTTAACAATATGTTTGATAAGCAAAATATCCTCGCTATGACGTCACATTGCATAATGACTTTCTGCAAAACTTCAAAATATTGGGATATCAGAAAGTCATTATGCAATGTGACGTCATAGTCAGGATTATTTGCATAACAAAATTGTTAAATATCTCAAGAACAAAACAAGGTAAGAGAGTTTAGCAACATAGTCTGCATATTTGGTCATTTTGAATTTTGCTCCGCACAATGCAATTAATCATCCAACAATGGCGTGAAACTTCGCATGAGCAGCACTTTGAATCTCTGCTCAATTGTCAATTTAAATAACCCTGACATCTATAACATGGATAAAAGTGAATTTGATATAATGAAATCGATTTTTAGCTTGATGATTATGGTATAAATTTTGATGGAGGCCATTTTGAATCTTGCTTATATGCCTGATTAACTATATATAACCCGCCAAATTAATTACTACTTCTAGCTATAAACAGAACAGTATGAAATAAGAAGGAATATTTAATTTCGTATAGTTATAAACAAATAACACTATGTACAAAGTAAGAGCCCATATTATGAAATAAATAATCCGTTGGAATTAATATTCAACTCAATATATGCGTATATAATAAACTATATGATCGCAGGTTCAATATGGGAATTTCAAAAATGTTTAACCTGGGAAATGCTGATCAGCTGTTGTCATTGCCTATGGGATTAGTATCTAAAGCTGGTTCAATCTATGTTAAACACTTGGAATATAGTAGCATGCAGTTTATGATTGGTAAATGAACTGAGAAAGACCTGGAACAAATGAACAATATTATCTTCTAGCCAAATAGAGATTGCCATCACAATTCCTGTAATACCACGGCATAAAATATTGCTATATCCAACGGAGCTAGCCTGCTCGCAGCCCGAGTTTGTTCCTCTTTGTTTCGGACTGGGAGCAGGTTAGTTATAGATAGGTGGAGCTCAGTGGTTAGTGTCCCTGCACTATTAAGTAGGCTACTCAATTTGCTAATAAATAATGTACCGTAGTCGACTTTTGAGTATCAATTGTCTACCTGTAATAATCCGGTAGAATGGGACGCGTTTTTCTCACATTATGGGAAACGAAATGTGAAAGTGGTCCGAATCTATGACTTTATATTTTTTCTTACGGTTTTTTCTGAAACTTTAAGGGAATATATCTATGTGAATTTTAGGTCTTTTTGAGTTCATTGCCACTCATCTTTACTAATAGACGGCCGGCCAAGTCATCAATTTGTACAACTGGATGGCAACTTTATGTTAGAAGTTGGTAACGGGCATTTTCTTATAGTTCAAGTCTTGGTGAACAAGACTATATGTGTTACCACTTCTGATTTTTGCTTTATAGCCAAAAAATTGAGAATTTTAAAATTTTGCCTATTAAATTACTATATGATGGCAAAAAATGTAAAATTTCATGTTCTCTTATACAAAAAATAAACTATACCACTAGAAAGAGCGCAAAAAACTATATATAAGATAATTAAGCGACTAGTGCGATTTTCAAGCCGATTTTGAATTAAAGATGGTTGAAGTTGGAAAAATGGGTACTAATTAGCATTAATTTGGTCATTTCTGCATTTTTTAACATTAAAAACTCGAAATAGGATTGGAAAAACGTAGAACTCACTTAATTGTCTTATATATAGTTTTTACGCTCTTTCTAGTGGTATAGTTTATTTTTCGTATAAGAGAACATGGAATTTTACATTGTTTCCGATCATAAATCAGAAGTGGTAACACACAGAGTCTTATTCACCAAGGCTTGAACTATAAGAAAATGCCTGTTACCAGCTTCTAACATAAAGTTGCCATCGAACTCTCTTTAGAGGCACTTTTTGCCACCTTGGCCGGCCGACTATAAACAGTCTGTCAATAAAATGTACATATTCAGTTCACAATCATAACACCACAATGGGTGGCCGGCAAATCTATAAACGAACTTAACTTTAGAAAATAAATAAGAGTGGTGTTCTTGCATTATTGTCTTTTTCATGATTCTATCCTACCATCTTTAAGACAAGTCATAAACCATCTCTAGATCACCGCACTGAAGGATATGCAAAACCAACCGTAAAGGGCGGGAAATTTGAAAACTGCTTCATCAATGAAGCTCCATTATCGTGACCTGCAAGTCCTTGTGGATATATAAAAGAATTCGTTTTGTGTAATTCTTCTTTTTCTTCCTTCACTCTCTCGTCTTTCTTCAGTTTCATTCTTCGATTCTGGAACCAAACTTTCACTTGTCGCTCTGATAACTTCAATGAGTTTGCAATCTCGATTCGTCTTGGTCGGCAAAGATAACGGTTGAAATGAAACTCCTTTTCTAACTCTAAAATCTGAGCGTTGCTGTACGCCTTTCTTTTACGCGAAGAATCGACGAAAGGTTCGGGATCTGAAAGACAAAATATCAATATTCAATTATTTTTTCTTTCTGAAGCATGGATACTCTAAAGGGATACTCTAAAGGGATATGGCACTAATAAAAATTTAGTTTGTCTCATTTGAAAGAAATTTTAAAATTATGTGGAAAGCTTTCTTACAGATTCTTCAAATGTTGTTTCGTTCTCAAAATATTTTCATTAGAATCATCACAAGTTAGTGACCTGTCCGCCATCTTGAATTACGGTGGATATACATGTTACGCCAAAACAGAGTACGTCACGCAAATATTTTACCCAGAATTGTCATTATGAGTGCAAAACTATACTTCGGTCATTATTTGAAATTAAAATTTGAATGACAGCGTTTTACTGATGAACCTACTAATTGTTATATGGTCACAAGAGTAGTTTTATTTGGCTAACCCTGCTTTTGACGGTCACCAAAACTCCCGTCAATGAGATAAAAATTAATCCAAGATGGCGGACAGTCTATTGTTGCCAGTCGAAATATTTCAAGAACTAAGCAAGATATCAGAAAAGTCGGTAAGTAAAGGAGTTCATTCAAATAAGGCAAACCTTTTAAGCTCTAGATAAAGATTTCCAACTTGTACAGTACCTATGTTTACGGTAATTGTCCAGTACATGATTGTTATTGGGTCGCATAATATTTGGAGTTTTAATCTTGAATTATTCTCGTCAGAAGAATTATAGGATAAGCTCCATTTCCCTTCAGTCGGTGCATGGGTGCTTAGTGACCCGTCATTCAATCATAACACATTGCTTTTTATTTAGGCTAAAATGTTAAATGTTAACTCACATGTGTCAATTATTATAATTATTCACTAACGTCCTCTCAATGCTGTTCAGCCGTTGTAACTCATTTTATATACACCTAATAGGCCATAATAGCATATTTTCAAGACAACGGTTTCCCCGTGTCTTCGTGATATATAGCCAAAAAGTATTTCTTTGACCCTCCGAAAAGCGTTTCAAACGATATCTTTCCTTAATTCGGCCGAATTAATATCTTAAATTAAATTATCTTAATAATTTCAGGCCTAATAGCAATTCCAGCTTTTAATTTATGCGCGCAGGGGGTGATAGGAAGTAAGGTGCTGATTATGCAGAAAAAATTCAATTGAAAATTAAAACTGACGAAACTTCAATATTTACAAGTATAAGCACTTGGTATAAGTTATCACTCAGTGTTTACACGGCCACCTTTTTTATTTTTTTCAGCATGATCGGCAATGATGATGCCTTACTCCCCCCCCCCCCACGCATAATCTAAAAGCTGGAATTGCCTATTAAGTCACTAAGATTATACCAACACTGCATCAAATCAGATTCAAACTGGATCCAGTATTTAATTGTTGATTTTTACCACGAACAGAGACAGAGTATATTAAGTACTGTTTAGTAACACGACCTGCGAGTTTATTAATTAAACCTCGAATTTTAAACGGCATCAAACACGAGTCACGACTACCGGAAATTCAACAGATATACTGCCTTATTAGTATTCTTTATAATTATAAGCGTGCTCGGATTCTAATTTGGTTTTGGAAATGCAAATCATGCATGGGATTTCAATTGTTCATTATTTGTGGCCACGGCATAGGCCTAATACAAATTCGTTGCTATACTGTATTTACTCTAAATCGTATTGAAATGAGCCACGATTAATAACTGTTTATATAAAACCGACAATATATCGTTGTTTTACAAATTGAATAGCTAAGGGATATACAAGTGTTAATCCTTCATGTAAACATGTATTTGTCACTTTAAGCAGGTCTAATCCCCAACACTTTTCCCTGTACTATGTAGTACTATACAGTATAGCTGCATATTTTTGTATCCCAAATGATTTCTGTCACATTAAGTTGAGCATTAGGCCCTATATATGCTATTAGATATTTTCAGTAAGAATAACTTAACACTGCATTGGATCGAATATTTGACTGATGAAGAACCTTCAAACCAAGATTTCAGTCAAATTTTAAAAAGTGGATTATATTGGAAATTGATGTAATAATATATAACCGAGCTAGCTATTTATGCCTTAGTCAGCATGAAAGCTTACTTCTTGGATATGCCAAAAACATAATCATAGATTTTGGTTATTGAATAGTATTTTCCTCGCCATTCATTTGGTCAAAAGAGTAGTAACATCATACATGAACTAACATATTATATATTTAAAAAATGAGCCGATATGTTGAGAATCCACGTTTCATATGAATACATGCATGCAATTGTCAATTGTCCTGCTCAGATTATATGATTTCAAGAAATCTTTATACTGACACCTTTATTGAACTGCATGCCCATATGACTATGGCTATATTGCCCTAATATTATTGCTCGTTGTAGCTACTTCGAAATATCGGCTGATATTTCCCAATTCTGAATGCGAATTTCATTCAATTGAATCGGCACACTAAATTTCTCTTTTCTGTCACTGTAAATCAGTTGCATCTAAGAAATTGCACACTATAGCTTTTATCTATATAAACTGATTCTTACATTCAAACCCAGTCATGTATATAGCTAGGTTTGGGCAGAGTGTAAGTTATGTAACAACATGTCTTGCCATTCCGTATATTGTTTATAAAAAGGTGCGCGCGTTACTTTAACAACCAAAATGAAAGAAGTATATTCAAATCCAGGCATTACTTCCGTATTATAGCCTACATAAAAAACGAAATGTTCAATATGGTCATTGAATATTATCATCAAATGTGCTGGCTTATAGCCTATATGAAATCAGCAGTCAATTCTAACCAAGAGTATATAATAGCCTAATAAAGCGCAAATTCCTACACTATATGCTTCCAGTATCGACAACTAAGCGAGATAACAAATAAACAGCTATACGAACACAATACTGAAAAATCTTTTGCCAGGGGTAGCCGTTGTTCTTTTGGAATTTTTGCTTACACAATGTCTATAACCCTTCCGTAGTATTAGAGCGTATACTTTGTTTTGATTTTTCATGTATAGCTACTTGCGTCCATCGCTATTGAACGAAAGCTTACGGGACAGTCACTTTTCTCACTTTCATAAAAAGTCTTATACAACGGTGTATTAGTGAGCCAATCCTTCCTCTATTTTTTGCATATATATAAGCCAATTATAAATATATCTGTCCTTGTCGGTCTGAGCAAATTTAGAAAGCTTTTTATTCTTTATGATGCTCGTACAAATGTACATTATATATGCGTTTCCTTCACTCACAGTAAGTTAAACTTTAAATATGGTTTCCAAAAACAGGAAATATATTTTGATAATATACAACATAGTATTGATATGTTACGGATCATCTTAAGTGGAACGGAACAAGCTCTTGTGTGAGTATTTTAGTGGTAAATGTAAAATGATATATTATTTGTGGTAGATCGAACAGTCCTTTTCCTCAAACGAAAACTCGGTCTTACAGTATTATCGGGTATCTAGCCACTTTTTACTAACTCATACAACATTCTCAATAATGCGAATTTTTCTTAGTTTACATTACAGCCTTATTTTCACATTGGCTTAACAAATGTAAATATCCAATTTGTCTGAATCAATAATCTACAGCGCTTTGTGTGATGGATTAGCGAAGTTGCTAAACGCGCCACAGGTAATTCAACAACAGCAATGTGTCATAGACGGGTGAATTTTTACACCAACCAAGGAAATTGCCCAATGGCAAATCTGTTTAAGCGAAAGAGCCATTGTTCGCGCGCGCGCCTGAAAACGCACCCTATATATAAACCCAACTGAAAACAAACTATCGAAATTCGGATATGATGTGTAGACTCGCGACCAAAATGGCGCTGGGGAAGGATTTGGGCGAACGATATAAATGTTAATGTTCTTCTCGCGAGTACTTGAAGAGGAAATGAAAACAATGAAGGCACTCACAGCCCAAACACCAAGCGAAATTTTCACTTTTTGGTGTTAGTTTGCCTCTAAAACAAACATCATACACTCGAGAAGCTATTCTCATGCATATTTAAATCGAATAAAAGCTAGTTGACACTTCTATGTCTGTTACTCAGGCTTTTGTCGTGCGCAATTTAGATGCTGAGTAATATTAAATCGTTTTCAGTCATGAATTTAACCTATCGCAATTATAGTCTTTCGTTTACTTCGAATACACTGTGTTAATAAACAACGTGGCTAACATGATTATATGGCAAGAGTATACAGCGAGAAATCTGTTTAAAACCAAAAGCATTTTGAAACTAATTTCGTGTTGGGAGCGGCTCTCGTACCTTCATTATTCTCGTCCTCTTTTCCAGTCTTTCCTCGTTTTTTCTTCATCCATGAATAAACTGGTTGTGGGTTCGCCATAGACGTCGCTTGTTCATTGCCTCTGTTTTCCTGACTCGCCGTTCCATGACTTGGTAGCGTTGTCGTCGAAAACGACCAAAGGTTTGGGACCGTGTATCCATTGGAGGGTAAAAATGGAATGATCGGTTGTATTGAGCTACATGCGTTCCTTGTTAAAGCAGTGTCGACATGCTGTGAAGAATGCACCGGGTCGACATTGGAATGAAAGTATGAATTACTGAGAAAGTTAACGTTGTTCATCGTTGGCGTTTTATGATTTATTTCAACTACGACACATGAAACCAAACTGTCAGTAGAAACGGTGCGTTAATTGCAATCCCAGTCCACGTGACCGTTTTCGACCAATCGGCGACGAGAATTCCTGCGTCTCCGGCCAGTTTGGAAGATTTATGGCCCTATTGCTGTCCTCTATTTGCCGTAATCTACAATGACAGATCCATTTTCAAGCCTCTAGATTTATCGCTGTTGTCTGAGTTCTATATCATTCCCGACAAGATGTCTTAGAAATGATTGGTCCATAAACTGATTTTGAGGATATATTTAGCCCCCAAAATATTCAGTTCCTCTTTGGTCATGTCATATAAACACTTACATATCGTATAAATGTACATTGTACTAAATAATATGTAGGAAAAACATTCTGTGTTGTATTCTTGGATAAGTTGGAACAGACGTTGGGCTTGCGCAGATCTATAAGTGTGGAAAACGTGTAAAAACTGTTAACATTAACGCGACTTGTGGCGCCAACGACGATTTAAATCGCTTCGGCCACACCTTTTGTTCTTTTAACATCGTACTACAGCAACAACGAGCATCTTAATGTAACTAAATATGCATATATTTTGTCATAGTTTTGCAAGGAGTTTGGCAGTGTATTCGTTAAACATTGAAACAGTCTCCACCCATATAGGTCAATTACGTCATAATTGATGAAAAAATCAATATAACACATGTGAAGCCATTAGTTTATATTTTGAATATACTATAGTTATTTTGTTGCTTATATATGTTCCCATAGATCGAACTGGTTAGATTTTGTAAAATTCAGGTAAAATTATGTATTGCGTGGCCTGAGCATATAGACCGCCAGTCTGAAATCGCTAATGTACAAAAATGATTTTCGTTCCGCTGCGGAGAAGCATAAATCAAATTTGACAGTGGAATGCAGCAAGTGCAAGGTTCTGTGGCACCGAGGAACGTGCGTTTCAGTTGCGAAAAAGAGGGTCATATCTCATTTTTGACAGTTATGTCACGAGCTGTGCGGTCTGTCGCCATAGCTATGATTTATGATACTTGTTTTTGCCCATGATAGCATGAGAAATGCGTTCCAGATTTTGGAAGAAAAAATAACCCTTGCTGACACATATCCCAACATCTGTAGTCTTTTTAAATGATTTACTGTTAGCCGTTCGATTGACCTGTAAAATAAAACCGACGCAATCTCCCAGACTAAATTTAGTGCGCAAAACACTGAACAGGAGGCACAACTAATTCAGATATATGTATATATATGAGTATACGCTGGAACTTCTGTTAAACCTATCTTGGGTCATGTAAATAATGGAAAAATTCAAAATCAGGGTTTTAGTGAAGGATGGATTAAGTCAATTACAAGGTACTTGTCGGTTTTTTATATGGATATTTTTCGAGCGCATTGATTCCGCGACTAGCATCGCCCTAAATGCGCAAACCGGCAATTTAAATATTAGCCATTCACTAAGAACAATAAGAGACGTAAAAGAACAGACGCAATTAGTATGTATTGCATTTCTATTTGTTAAAGGAGCATTATTGATGTTTTTTCTGCGATCGCGCACTTGATAATACGATGAAAACAAAAGATGTTTTCGGTTACTTAAAGTGTGTATATGTTCAAAATTAACTCGATCAACGGAAACTATGCATAATTGGTATGGCCGTTGCGCAAATTTTAATGAACCTGCTTGCATGAAGGGCCTTCAAGACGACAGTATATGGTTGAATTTTTTTTTCTGAAAACCGAGTTAGCTAAATATCTAAGTTCTTATATGTCCGACTTAAGCCGAAAATATTTTAAAAATTATGTACGCATTTACATTTTACATGTAGGTCAATGGTCAGCTAAAAGTTTGCGTGAACACTGAATCTATACGGTATATACTGCATGTTAAATAGCCATTAGTGATATTTTTGTGGATAAATTCAGTCACTGTTTATAGTTACAATTAAAAATGTGTATGTATGCTTATCGGTATCGCACTAGCTGGGGCTGTATGTTTGCTATATATGAACGGATTATTCTCTGACCTATCCTTATAAAGTGAAAATGTTAAAAAAACTTATCCCCGATCTTTGGGATTTACAAATTAGCTGATTGAGTTCTTTTTAGGAAAGTTTATATATTTTGATTAACCGATCACATTTTTTTGTATATAGCTGAATCATTACATGTTCAGCTCCTGATATAGGAATGCACCGTCGAGCATGTTCGTGAGCATAGAATAATTTCTTTCAATCGTTTTAATTTACTTCGAAATTAACGATTTATAAATGGTTCTTCGATCTGTGAACATATTGGCGAGCATACTGGAACCTAAACCCATTCAAGCTTCATGCACTATTGATAAGTATAATACTCCATGCAATTTCGCTGTAACGAAAAGGAACAGCGTATAATCGTCTTAAGCCGAGTCTTAATTCTCTCCTCATAATTATGATAATTTACAATTTACGAAATAATATACAAATCATTCATCTATGGTGGATTTATCAGACCAAATTTGATACGTTGTTATAAAGTATAATAGTTCAGTTCCGTTTTGAACAAAAACAAACGAAAACGACGTTTGGAATGTGTCTACACTCTGACTTTAGTCCATATATACATTGCATGTTCAGGTAGTCGTGAAGCCTAATGCTTTAAATGAAACTTTTGACACATTCTTGTTGTTTTCTTAAGTTTGTCGCCTGGCAATGACGGCAGTGCGCGAATATGCATGAGACAAAGTGAGTTTCTCTGGTTTTATGTAGACATAAAGACTGGCGCAAATTTTTGAGTGCGCGCTATTTCAGGTTGGGGTGATGTGAGGAGCTTCCGTAAGACTGTCTGACTAGCTACGTGTTAAGAAGGTGCGAAATGTGGTGTTGTTCCTAGGATCTCTGACTCTGCTATCCCAAACACCACAGACAGTTGTGTACAAATCTATATAATTTGTACTATAGCAAGTGTATACACTGCACAGGACGTATTAAATTTCATATTTAATGTTGCAGTTTTCGTTCCAAACACTAAGTACTTTAGGATTACAAGTGCAATGTTGTCGAGCACCTGCTAGGCCACCTAAAGACAAATGTTCTATTTTAGTTCTTAAACATAATTTAATTGGCTCATATTACAGTTCTCATAGCTGAAGTGCCGAAACAGAAATTATATTATTGAAAATTACTAGTCTATAGGTATAGCCTGCACAGATATGATGTTAGGCATACGATTTTCAGTAAATAAATTATTCAACGTTTAATGATAGAGACTACAGTTTTGAGTACATTAGCTATATGAATGTTGACATAAACTTTATAGTTCGAAACATGACGCAGTTAATTTCAGGCTGTGGGTTTATGTACCCACCAAAAGGAAGGAATGATTATTATTAAAAATATTGGTATGTCATATGGGTTTTAAAACAGCGCAGTTCAGTCCAGTAAAACGCTTTTCGTGCCAGTCTTTTTATGTTGCTAACTTCTTTAATATTCTATATAATAATTTAGTTTTAATTTTTTCTTATAATTTATGTGCATGCTCAAAAATAGGTGTCTGTTTGTGTTCTCATGAAAATTATCCACCTTTAAAAATTTCAGACATTCGTAGTATACTGTATACTATTGCAGCAATGGAATTTCACATACGAGACGCTTATGTATTATACTATAAATGTATGTTGCATATATAATGTACATTTCAGAAACATTATTATTTACATGTAAAATAATATGAAGATTCATATTATTTTACATGTAAAAATGTTATTTCGTTCGTGGAAATGGTAGCTTTTTGGAAATGTAGCGCATAATTTCAAGGAAAACTAAATGGCATGCTTTCTTGAATGAAAGTACGTTTGGCCGGTATACCATTTCTTTTAAATTGATACAAATAGATTTTGGATGTGGAATTAAAATGTTCAAATTAGCAAAACATGTATGTATTGAACTCCATATATTTATAGTCGAGGTCCAAGGCGGAAAAGCAATATAAACATTTTCAGCATGCAGAACTCTATTCTTCTATAGAATAGCCCGCTACATAATCCATCATTTCATTACCTGTGTACATGCTTCTTTTTACTGACATGCAGCAATATAGGTTCATATAAGAGCGTGTTCCTGCATGTACGTCAAACCTTGATCAGGCGCAGGCGTGGCTGCGAGTATGAACTAGTTCTACAGTTTTCATTTGCAAAAGGAGTTAGTGTTGTTCGTATTATTAGTAGTACAAAGAAATTATGAGGAAAAGCAGCAACAATCATTGACAGTGTTCTACAGGTATCGACTGACCAGATCACATTAAACCTTACAAGAACATCGCTCTTACATATTTCAACTATGCTGCCTGAGAACACGAATTAGAAGCACTGCATTATTCTTAAATAAAAATATTATAGTATAGTATAGTAAATGCATAGGAATAAATTTTTTATGGACTCAAAACTGTAATCCACTTAATTATATTCTACCAGTCTATAAAGTGTACAGTACAACTTTCGTGAAACTGTATGTAACTAATTATACATGGTGCCTTATAATAAGTAGTAATTCTTACAGTTTTTCAAAATGGTCAGATAATTTACTACAGTCATATACAGGTATATAATCAATTTATAATCAATATTTATTATATAAAGTATAGTGCTTTATAGAGATTTCGAGCACTGATAAAAGTGATAATCTCACATGTGAGATTATTCATGATAATCTCACATGTGAAAATTATCGCTTTTCAATTATCGCTTTTCTGTAAAAATTATCGCTTTTCAAAGACTGTCCTTTAAATTATAATAAACAGAAAAATACATGGGTGCTTGGAAATACCAGATTTATTTCTCGTGTTGAACATGATATCTCACTCGTTCGCTGCGCTCACTCGTGAGATACCATGTTCAACACTCGAACTGAAATCTGGTATTTCCGCGCACCCATGTATTATTCTCTATATAATCAACTCTCACAACGTATGAACGAGTCAACTCAAATGTTGTAGATATATCATTTGTAGTTGTTTGTAGTTCTATTGGTGTTATCACATTCCAGTTGTTTTGGTAGTTATTCCAAAAGTTTATGATCTCTTGCTATATTGCCTAACCCACCTATAAACTCGATAAGATATTTTAATGCGATCAACTGAACGTCAGTACCCAAAGGTCCAAACCCTATTGATATCTTCACAACTGAAAGAAAATGAAGGCATTGACTATCATACTATTTAATATTTTATAGTTCATGACACAGGTTACCGTCCTACTTTCATGCATGCAGATTTCATACTGTTTCTATTTTTAAACTTAACTTTTAGTTCATAGTTTTCTATAATATAATACAAAGTAAATCTAAACGTTTATAACTTCCTGATTAATTGTTCTTGTCGAACATTTTGGACTGAATGTCCCATACTGCAACATTCAGATTATGGTTATATTTACATCAATTCTCAGTGATTGGTGAATCTGCTAGTCTCATATATTTGCGTGCTCTTCTTCCTGCTCAAGCGAACTCGTCGTTTATTTGGGATGACCGGTTTCTTTTCCTTCTTCCATTTCATACGACGATTTTGGAACCAAATTTTAATCTGTCTTTCTGACAAATCGAGTGAGTTTGACAGTTCTGCTCTTCTTTCTTTTGTCAAGTAACGTGTGTAGTGAAATTCCTTTTCCAACTCCAGGGTCTGTTGGCTGTGGTAGATTTCTCGTGTTCGTTTCTTGTATGGCTGTTTCACGCTCCAGGGAATGATATCTAGTGGTGAATACAAAATAGTCATTATTATTCATGCATGGCATGCACATATACTGATATAGCAAAGCAGATGGCATACATGCAGCAAGACTTTATACACCTTTAAATACCATGTGTATACATGACATTTATTTCCATGAATTTTCATACATTATATATAGTATTGCCCATATATTGGTCAGCACTTGGTTCTCAGAAAACTACATGTGCAGCATGTTCATGGATTTCAAGGTGCATTGTGTTCATTTTGCTTGTTCGGCTGCTCTTTCTAGCAATTGTAATGTCTATAGCTTATTTGTATTATAGCGTAGTAAAATTATGATAAAAGTAGGAAGATATATTTGGGTGTAGCAGTACACTGTATATAAGGGGAGCCATAGTTTTGCCTAATTCAAGGTTGCCACTGCAGTCTGTTTCATTCAATGAAGGAATCCTTATAAGTGGGCTCACCTGCACGTTCCTTGATTGGATGGAATGGCTGCAGTGGAAACCTTGAAGAAAGCGAAACTACACTTTTGCTGTATGTATATGATACCATGCATTAGCCGACTTCATGAACTAAAACAGGCTGGTATATAATAGCGAGCTATATTGATATTTGAGCATCTCATGGCCACTGACAACTTCACCGACAAACTCCCGGTTAAAATAGATTGTCGTATTGAGGAATTAACTTACAGTATCTAGCACCCATATTGCATGAGGAATTCAAAATATTGGATCGGTGTTTAATAACGGAGAAATTCACCTTACTTCGTTTGGGATACCACTAGTAATTGAATTACGACATGGGCTTACATCAGTTAGGGCTTTAGTTGCAACAAGGAGTGAGAATCAAAATTGTACATCGGAATCAGTACCCATTTAAACAGTGATACATAGTTTTGCATCTCTTGTGTTAGCTCATCCAGTTATAGAAGTCAGAGTCTTTGTGTTTATGTTTTAACTCTCAGACATTTTGTATTTCATTTCTAGCTCATTGAGGTATAACATGCACCCTGACACATCATAAAAAGGCGAATTATTCTGCATAATATGGTTCTTCGTCGCCAAACTCGGTATGAAAATGTTCCATTTTTTAAAACTTTTACATACTTTCTTTCAGCTGTACTTGTGCATGGACTGGATGGATACAGCCTAAAACACTAGTGGCGTGTCTTTAAATTCAAGATGATTTGGGGAGGGGGAATTGAAGTTGATGAAAGTGTTCTTGCTTTAGTAAATTTTGTGTTCTCCTCTCATGAAAATTTATTGTTTTAAAATAGCTATAGCATGTATTCCTTAGGGGTTCATTTAGGGCCATGATCAATATACAGAGCACATATATTCATAGTGAAAAACTAGCATACTTTTTCTCAACATAAACTAAAATAATTACTTGACTCAATTCAGAATTGAACCTGCATATTCGATTCCGAGCCAAACGAGCTGACGATGTAAAGTTTTTGGTATGAATGCACTTGTGCTCCTAATTAAATTGTTAGCCAGCACAAATCGAGGCACAAATAAGCAGCAGTTTTCTTTCAAAACAATTTCAAGTCATATATTTTGTATTATCTATATATAGTAGAACATGCTATGATTGCAAACTAATTTTTCCACAATCCTGCAAGTGGGTCCATAGATGTGCAAATGACTTGGACGTGCTATATTAATTGAACCCAAATGGAATATGCGTTTATTCTATTTCTAAGCCCTTAATGTAACTGTATATGTATTTATAACAAAACCATTTATCAAAAACTGTTTTCTAACTAGACACTATAGGTTCAGCTGTATGTACTGTACTCGAGGTTAAATATGTCCACCAGCTTAGCATCTTCCTAGTTGTTACATTTTATTGCAAACATGCAAATTATTTGACTGTGGCAAACAGACATGGGAACATGATTTCGTAGTACAATTTACTTGTACAGAACTGTTCTCGAGTCTAAACATGACGCGCGGTAGTTTCTGCATTAGCGCCCTGACAGGAAATCATAAATCAAAGGGCGCCAGGAATGGTGTAGGCTGAGATAGTGCGCTTGCAGTTGAAACAAGAATGATATCTTTAAAAATATTCACTATGGATACATAAAATCTAGATCAAAGCTTCACTGTTGTAGCAAAAGGATATTTTAATAGAGATAATGCAGATATTATTGTATTCTTGGGTGTCAGGCTAACATTCACAGGTAGTTAACTATAATTAGCATACTCTGCGATACCTGAACGTCAACGCTTCCATAAGTCTGAATTCTTCGACTGCACAATACTACACTATTTTGCTAAATGATTATAGTAATAAATAACAATGTAAGTTAAAAGTTTCAGTAAGTCAATCCTGTTTAAAAGGTGTTGTATAAGCGTTGCATGGTCTCACGTAAGGCGAAGAAAGGTGTTGTTATTCATCTAAGAACCTCTTATAAATTAATTGTAGTTTGAGTATTTCCTTGTTCTTTTTCTGTACTATAGGAAATTGCTTTTGGGCTTAATGTATTGAGCTAATTTAGGTAATGTGATTGGATCACACGATGAAATCTTTCCAACTTAAGCAAGTTTTAAGTCAAAACTCGCTATGATTACCTGTCCTTTGCTGAAAACGACATGAATTTCTTATCACATTCTCTTCATTACCCGTTGGTGTTAAAGATCTTTCCCTCGCCAGCTCGTTATCGACTGCGTTCACCGTGTCATACACTCCCAAAAAGGGATTCTGTTTCGTCCACATCCCTCGATGAATTTCCATTTCGGTTATCAAATTGGCAAGCGAAGCCAAAGAGCTTGACGTTGTGTTGGTATTGTTATCATACTGTTCCCGAATGGCAGGAATAAATGGATAACTTGTTTCATGATATTCCTGTGTATATCTGCTTTCTAATTGCGCTTTCATTTTTGTGAGTATTGGTCTTGGTCTATCAGCATCTGCGTAAGCAGTATATACACCGTGTCTAATCATATGCCACACATAGTCACAGTGATAAGCAATGCGATGAATATGATTGGTTCACAGCGCCACGCGCACTTTCACACCTTTTATTAGAAATTTTACCGCGTTTCTGAACCCAAAAAAGAATGGCCTGGATAATGTTTTGCACAAAATCCTAAAATCCCCCAAACAAGAGATTATTATACTAATTGATTTTTGTAAATTTCTAAATGAATGTCTGCTCGTGGAATATATTTCAACGGCTTGTTAAACGGACCCCCTGCAATTAATGACGACTTAGCCTTGTTAACCTTGTCATGTGATAGTCCAACTTTAGCTCACTTGTTTTGTTTCCTGTCTATTTCTCCTATCGTGGCATATATCGCCTTCCTTCACGAAAAGCAACAAACGTAAATAAACATACATTAAAATATGCTAATTTGTGTCTTGGATAGTAAGGTTTGAAATGTAATGAGGTCATTTCGACTGCATTGATCGGTTGGGTAATTTGCATATGGATGAGCTAATAACTTAATTACGTTGATGATTGGCTGTCTGCTATAAATATCTTAATATACATTGATCTTCACGTTTCATATATGATGAAACACACTCCGAATATTAACATGTTGTAAACTCAAGACAATGACTTTGAAATAAAGTCGAAATATTATACCTTGAATTTTGTTATCTTGTTTGATTAAATACATAGCTGGAATCTTGAGTTTAGAATATGTTAATGTTCGGATTGTTTCATCTTCTGCGAAATTGTCTGCTGATAAAGGATTTCACGTTTTATCGAGCTAGGGTGTAAAAGTTTAGATGTTGTTCAATTTGAGCGTGGTATTACCATTGTCATAATACAGATGCGTTTAAATGTTCTTTTATGTACATCTTCTTCATGTACATTCTTTTATGTATACATGCCTCATTTCTGTGACTGAAATTGAATAGGATTTTTGAACTTGAGCGAGGTCAAGAAGTCTCTATGCAGTATATCTGGAGCAAGAACCTCATTCGTTCATTCGGCCCATCAGAAAAGTGAAGCCAAGAATATAGAAGAATATTTAAACAGTCTATCTGTATTATGAGAGTGGCCGAATGCAACTTGAGCACTGTGCCAAGGTTTTTTAAATTTTATTTATAACTTACTTCACTGATTTATGAGTGCAATGGTAAAATATTTTCATGAGGTGAAAGATGGATTTTTTCTGCACGAGACGACAGCCGAGTGGAATGGAAAATTATATCTTTCATCGAATGAAAATATTTTTACTATTGCACGAATGAAAACATTCATTATTTGTTTTATATGACACCAAAATAGTGAAAATGAATCATTTTATCGAAATTTTAAGTGAATTAAATACACAACATACATACCTCAGTTACATGTGCATTGTTCAGAAATAATTAAAATCCAACATAAAAGTGCCAAAAATGTTTTGGTGAAGAATTAATATGATAATGGCGGTCATTTAACTCAACATTATATTTTTACAGTGAAATGAATATTCCTGAAATGAATATTACCTCCAACCAGAAATTTGAAGCCAAACTTGAAGGCCATACCCAGTCTTTTCACGCATGCGAAGAGCACGGTCAATCCGTCAACATGAATATGTATTCTTGAAAACCTGCTTAAAATTTAGAAAAAGAATCTTTTTAACAGCGCTGAAAAAACTTTCTGTTAATGCATTTATTCGGGTAAACCTCCTAGTAGACTTTACTTTTAGTTTCTTTCTTCTTATTAAACGGGCAAGACTGGGGGTCAGATTTGGCTTCAAGAAAAAGATAGGCAGTTTTTTGTATCTGAAGGTAGCATTCCAGTTACATTCATTTCACTGTATTTTTACACCTGCCATTTTGCTTCACACGAGTTATATATTTGAATTTAACTCCATCGGTCTCAGTATGAAAATTATAGTTAAATGAACTACAGTGCGATTACAACCTTACGCTCAGCAATATGGTAATGTTTATTCTATGATCACGTGATCATAATCAGCCAATGAAATTACCTTAATTTAATGATGTGTTATATAATATGGGATAGTTTATTGTAGAGGTTCAAGTTGGTAACACTCTTCCCTGCCAGGAGATGCCCTCAAATCCAGAACTGATTGGGGCGTTTAGTTTGTTTTTTAACAATATCTAATCGAAACTCACAGCAACTAAGTGCCTTTTATTTTGGGACCCAGGACATTGTGGGCGTGGCGGAGGAAGGGCGAAGCGAGAAATGGTGTAGTTCCATTTCGTCAAGCTCATGAAATGCTGCCTCAAATTCAGCAAACCTGCCAAAGTCAACCAAGTGAAGGTCCTAGGGCTAGGGTGGACATATGACAGTGTTTTTGTACTCTTGTGGTCATAGTCGATCCAGGTATGGTCTGGAAACTCGGCAAATTCAAAGTCTCTACATTGAGCTACGATTTAATATTGATATAGCTTCGCTGTGCACAAATCGTCTGAAATGTTGCTTGTTAATACTTCCACAGTACAGTGCGTGATTCCACGTGATCATGCCATTGGACCTGGTTCTTTTCATTATGCCAAAAATACATTGTCTTCATCGGGTACAAATTTGCATAAACATGAACAAAAAGATGCATGGGTTTCCAAACATTTGCATGGCTTTCCATGCAGATCATATCTTGGTTGACTATGCTGTGTACATTTGCTTTTGTCGATCTATACTTTGAAAAACAAATCCAAACTAACATGGGGTGAAAGTAAAATGTTGCTTTAGGTATATTAATTCCGTGTTCGTGTCTCTGCAATCACACATTACAAGAACTCCCCAATTTGCTGTGCTGCGATATGCTCCCTAAATAATGATGAATAATCGTTAACGTCTATTCAGATCTCAATCCGATCTTATCACAAAATATGTGTAGAGCTACGACGTCACTTGCTGTGCTTGACATGGTATCTCTGAGATAATTCAGACAACGAGACTTGGCACGGTGACTAATGCATTCAAGCATAATACGTTTTAGTTTGTTTATATGGTTGTCATGGGAGCACATTGCAAAAAAGCCCCGAGTATTTTCACTCAAAAACGTGACTAAAATAATGCACTTGTGCTCATGCAGTGACTCAAAATTTTCAGTCAAATTAATCAAATTTATGTGCAAATTCATTCAAGTTTTTGTGGTTAGCCCGTTCGCGGGCTAACCATTGTGTACACTCTAAAAAAGTTGTGAAGGTTGTGAAAGTTGTGAAAGTTGTGAAGTTGTGACGGAGCGTGTTCGACTTCACTTCGGAAACTATCGTTAATGCCATGAGGCGATGATAATAATAAATGCACAGTCCACAGATATGCGAATAGAACATCAAGATTTCATTACAAATACAGGTAAGCCAATTATTTTCCATCTCTAGGCATTTGTTGTTGAAAATTTTCATTTATAATACTAATTAAAAACATCGCAATTTTGGTCTGCTCTGGTAAAAAAATATTTGATCAGGCTCCATATTTTTGCGTACATAAATACATATTTCAAAAAGTTGAACGAAGCCATTGTTGCTGGCACTGATCTGAGGTCCACATATCAAATAGAAACTGAAATATAAAATCAAAACAAACTTGCCATTGTGCAGTTAAACAAAACCAACCTTGCCATGTATTTGTGCAGGTATATTGCAAAGAGCAAACCCAGTTTGGGGATCCATATGCTACAAACAGGTGAACGATTTACAAACCACAACACAAAACAACCTTGACTGTTGTACTTGACTGAAAAATATGGGTGTAGCGATTGAGATCTATCCTTCAAGAATTGGTTCACACCATAATTTTACACAAGGAAGAATGTTAATGTCTCGACTGAAAGGTAAAATCTGGAATCAAATGTTGATGATGCACTGTTTAATGTTGATGATGTATTTTACTTGCCATGTCTTAAAAATGTAGTGACTAAAACCGAAAAATACAATGAGGTGTGCATGTGGTATGCACAGATGGTATGTTATGTTCATGTACCATTGCTATTAAGATTTCAAATGATGTTGAGGAAAATCCAGGTTCTAGAAATATTAATGAAATAGTTGACCGTACTTATACAGTTCATGCCGACTTCACCAAGGTGATCAATTAATGTTTAGATCTAATGCTGGAAAACAATGTGTTGCCATGTCACTATGTTCTATTGTTTATTTATGAAATTAAATCAGTTAATATTTGGGACACCCCCATTATGAACCAGATTTTTGTTTATGGCAACAATTTATATGGTGTACATGCAAGCGAGGGTACCTCACATTCACATGCTAATATGGCTTGAAAATGCACCTGTATTTGGTGTTGGCAAAAATGAAGATGTCATTGCATGTGCATTTGTTGTTTTGGTGTCGAGAGATTGCTTCTTCCCCTTTTCAACATTGCTTCTTCCAGTTTGCGAGTAGTGAAACATACTGTAGCATATGTTTTGGCCTTTGGGAACTAACTGCAGAACTAATGCACAACTAATGACATTTGACTAAAAGGAAACAATATGTTATGTTATGTTATGTTATCATGTTATGTTACAATATTGCTGAAGTGGAGAAATGTAATATATTTCCAGTAGCCTGCGTGGCAGGCCCTCAAATTTATGGGGGCCTGATTTGCAGCGGGCAGGAATTGGCGGGCTCCGGGGGAGGATTAAGGGCCTGCAGGAAAGCCCGCCTTTCATGACTACACGCCCAGTCATAACATAATTAATTGTTTCTAAAAATATTCGCTTGCACGTAAACATGTCAATCAAACAATATTGCGAATTAAACTCAATACCGCTCAAAACTATAATACAATTTAATACAATATTGCAGTCTTGCAGATTTTGTAAATGTTGTTTTAAATTAAACAGCAATTTGGCAATTTTAGTAAAATTGTTCATGATCCATCACAAAAAACCATCAGAAAGAAAACAATCTTTCGGAATTGTGCTCTCAGATTTAATATATGTGAGAAAGTTGGCTTTTGTTAATACACTGCAGTACTACACGAGAAGTTTCAACACCATTACCAGCCCAAAGATGTAGAAACATCAGGAAAGCGTAAACTGTTAATTCCTGACACGCTGACCGTGGCGCTAGTCCATTCAACCAAACTGAATCAAATCGCGTTTGTTCTCCGCGATGTTTTCCGGGTAGTATGTCTAGAACTGAATCGAAATCTGCGCGTAAAAGTACAGTGCTTGTTCAGCAGCAATACAAAAGATGATCTCACTGGCCAGTCATCAAGAAATAGCACAGGTACTGCAGACAACGTGGATGTAAATACTGATTCCGACGATGTACAGAAGTAAGCTCAACATCGACGGTTTGAAAACGTGTGAAGGGCGTTCGTGAGCGTTCGTCACTTAAATTAACTGTGCTTAAATCACTAAAAGTGCTTTTAGGTCATCCGAATGGGAATATTGTGACTCGAAACCCTACAAACGAAAAGTGGCTGGACCACAGTGACGAACGCCCTTCACACGTTTTCAAACTGTCGACGTTGAGCTTAATACTTTTATATAGTACATCATCAGAATCAGTATTTACAATTTTACAACCATGCACGTTAATTGTTTGCAATTATCCTGTGCTATTTCCTGACGACTGGCCAGTGAGGCCACCATCGATGTTCAAGATAGATCGAGGATTAGATAACAATATTGAAATCAACAAATACTACGGTTTTCCACTGACTTGGTATTGACCAATCAGGTGATCGCATTCACCGTCCAGAATCTGAACGGCGTGTAGTCATGAAAGGCGGGCTTTCCTGCAGGCCCTTAATCCTCCCCCGGAGCCCGCCAAAATCCTGCCCGCTGCAAATCAGGCTCCCCATAAATTTGAGGGCCTGCCACGCAGGCTATATTTCCAGTATAGTAATATTACTTTTTTAAACATTGTAGATGGAACAAAAACACATAATAATGGCACCTTAGGAGGTAATCGGTAAAACTAACCATCTCCACCACCATTGAATTCCGCCTGTCGAATAATGCTAGACTGTATACTGTATACTCTACATCACTATGAAGATGTTGAGTGGTTGAGTGGTTGAGACGAATATTTTACCTGTCTCATTTGTAAATAATGAGAAGCCTGACTATGAAAATTCCTAATGGTTGGTCAACTTATAATGTATCAAATGGTGAAATGTAAATATTGGAAAATGACACTGTATGAATAAACAAGATTTCCATCTGTCAGTGACCAATTAAATATTTCAGATCAGGAGCAAAAGCTGCAGTGTATGGAATCAGAATGAATCTTATGCACCTTTAATGGTGTACATACAGTATATCAGGACGCTTTTCAATTAATAACAGAAGATATTCATCACAATTTTGGACATATGAACTAACATCTGCTATCCTGGAATGAATGGTGAATGTACTGTATCCCTACTGTATCCCCAAGAATAAATGACTTTGTTACTCGAAATGACTAATAAATGAAATGACTAATAAATGACTTTGTTAATCAAAATATCGAACTTTTGAGGGCAATGCCAATCCGAAGATTATTTAAGCTACTATTTTTAAGATTAGTATAATATTTTTATTATCAAGATAAATTGTCTAGTCTAGTTATTGTCGTATGGTATACTAAGCTACGTTGAACTAGTTTTCTGAAAAGTGTTTAAATTAATTATAATAATTAATTTAATTTACCGATGTACAAGATGCGGAATGCGGGATATCGTATTGAAATCAAATGTTTGCTGTTGACAAGGTATTCTGTCCCAGGAGTGAATTGGAGGGGCGGGGCTTTCTATTTTTGATGATTGCACAATCTCAACCATGTTTGAAAGTTTTTTTTTTAAATTATGGTGGCGCTTCTTGAAAACTGGCACCCTATTAAAGTGTATCAATCACCCTATATCCTTGCGATAATTTCAGTGATTTCTATTTGATTGGCATATAATCCACTAACGCTGTACGCAAATGCATGTACACTTAGCATATCTACTTTTATTGTAAAGGCTAAGCACATGTACGCAGTGCGTACCTATTTTTGATGATTGCATAATCTCTTATTTAAATTAAATCATGTTTGGAAGTTTTTTGAAATTATGGTGGCGCCTCGTGAAAACCGGCACCCTATTAAAGTGTATCAATCATCCTACGTCCTTGCGATAATTTCAGTGATTTCTCTTTGGTTGGCATATAATCCACTAACGCCGTACGCAAATGCATGTACGCTTAGCGTACCTATTTTTATTCCAAAGGCTGACCACATGTACGCAGTGCGTACCTATTTTTGAGTAAAGTTTCAACTAGTTTATTCAATTTTATGAGTAAAGATCTACTTTACTAAATAAGTTATTTGCTCATAAATCTGTTGACTAATTGTACTCAAAAGTTTGAGTCACTGCGCATTGGTGCTTCATTTTACTCAAATTTTTTAGTCAATTTTTTTGCAGTTCACACTACGTAGCTAAGTCTGTTTCTTTTCCTTTATATGATTGTTCTTGTAGGCATGACAACAATATAACAAAACAAAAATGTGTAATTGTGCCAAGATTCATTTATTTCGTTGATTGTCTCTTGATGATTATTTCTTGATGATCTCCATCTTAAATTTGGAATGAGATAAGATGGGAATAATCGACTGTAATCGCCATTCATCATTATTTCAGAAGTACGTTTTACTGAATACAGGTTAAAAAATTTAGGCAAAACTTTCATTAACACTTATTCAGTGTATTTAAATTGTCTTCATTATAACATTGAAACGAAATGAATAAATTTCACCCTCATCATATATTCCTTATAGCAACTAAACTCTGCATGCATGCAGGCTTCAAGATATGGATTTGATTTTATATGCATGTATGTACAGCATTCTCAATACTCCCTTTCGGAATGTATACGTTATATGGCTATAGAGCCTCGATTTCGTGTATGTGAGATTAGTTACATCCAAGCCCCTGAATCACGAAAACGAGAGTCTTATAGCCAACGTTATAAGTACTTAGTATACCGGAAAGGTCTATATGATAATAAAACCGCGCTCAGACGACCAAGTTTTCCTTGACAAGTTTCCTAGCTTGATTAGTTTTATTTCTCGTGTGTGCATGTATGGTCAACAAGTTTCCTTGACATGTTTCCCGTTTTCCCGACAAATTCTGTTGCTCGCGTGCACGGAATATCTCACGTCAAGGCCGACTTTTATTCGCCAAAACCATAGAAATATTCCATATACACTTGTCAAGTTTTCTTTGGCGGCCGTACACACGAACATATTCCCCGTGTCCAAAAGCTGGCATGACTAACTTTGAAACGATGCTCAATTCCTTGTCAATTCCTTGCCATACACGCGACTGAGCACTGAAACAAATCTTGTCAAGGAAAGCTTGTCAAGAAAAAATTGCCCATCTATACAGGGCTTTATAACAAGTAATACTTTCACTTTCAACTGGGGTTGGTATAAATTAATTAGACTAAAAAATAGATATCGGTCAAATATCAGACAACAATATATTGTGACATATAAATTGAATTTTTCTAATAATTTTATGCAACAACTGCATGCATGGCAGCTGTCCCTCATTAAACTTTAACTAATCTCGTTAAGACGCTTATTCACTAGTCCAAACAACGAGCAATTTACATTATTAATACACTTCTAGAATTTATGTTCTACAAACATGTATTTTTGAATGTGCAAATTGCAGTATAGATACTATAGTAAAAATAGAAATAAAATCTCTGAAAATTTAACTCCTGCTGTTTAAGAACAAATTGCGTAATTTGCTATATATGTTTTAAAATTTTCAATGTATGAATCGTTGTTCCATTAAATTTCTTAACATTTTAAGTCGTCATTGCTGACGTCAATCTCCAGTTCGTTTAAGAAAGAAAAGTTCGACCCGTTACTTGGCTAACATGCAAGTCGAACTGGAATTGTGAAATAGAAGTTATTCGGTATGTTTACATTCGTCCACAGTCGGAGTAAAATAATGCAAAAATGTGCTATAATTATATAAACCTGCAAAGTAAACGAGTGGGTGGGCAAGGGCAAGGAGTTTAAGTCTTTTTGTCTCTCTTATAATAAGCATTAATATGGAATATAGGAAATAAAGCATTAATATATGGAATATTAAATGTAGGAAATAAAGACAATATTAAAACGTAATCCTTTTCCCTAAAACATTACGAAGAGTTTTTAAAGGCTGATTTATAACACTATCAAACTTTCTGTGATCACAGTAGGAATTTTAAATACAGATACAGAGTTTTGAAATATTTGTAAAAAAAATGTTTGAGGAAACTGACTCAGTGTTTAACAGTGAGTTATATCCCCGAGACATTTCTTACAAATTCTTCAAAATTTCTACCGTAATCACAGAAACTTTGACAGTGTATAAACTAGCCTTACTGAGGTATAGTAATGCAAATATAATCTCGAAGAGTCAGTGCCAGTAGCTATATATACATATATATATATATATATATATATATATATATATATATATATATATATATATATATATATATATATATATATATATATATATATATATATATATATATATATACATATAAAGTATAAAATAAGTGGGTGTTAAAAGGGGAACGAATTAAGTCTTTTCTTATAGAAGATTGAATAGACTAATCCTTAATCCGGACGTTGTGCTCTTTATTGGCACGAGGCATCTGTCCATTATCTTGTCAGCATTAAATGTTTGGCACACCCTAGTTATATTGCAACTCTTGCCCTAGTCAAATATATTGCTATTAATGGATTACTCTATTTAAGATTCGCCCTAATGGAGAAAAATATACACAATTGTGAACGATATTGACTTTATGTGCTTTGGACAAAGGTATAGCTCATAAACTTTTACATCTTTGCATACATGCTTTTTAATTTTGTATCCTGGCAACGGTGCCCCCTGACGAGAGCAATCATTTTTTGAATGTCTACTTTTAAACAAGAGCTATAATTATCTGGCAGTTTTATTAAGTTGAAGGTTTCATACCAGTTTAATTACATTCCCCATGGGATATTCACAGCACTTTGAAGCCGCTGTAGTTAAGATAGCACAGAAAAACAAACAAAACACGGTTGGAGACTATTGTGACCTTTTGCTTTATTTGATTGGAGCATTGACCGGCGAACAGCAAGAAGCTAGGTCAAATATTGTGCCCCTGACAGCGGTTATAAACCTATACGACTGCTCTATTTGTTTTGCATGAGGCGAAATTTTAAAAGCAGTTTAGTGCCTTACACAGTAGGCTCGCAGAGCTTTCCTGGCTAGTTTACACAAGTCTTCCTGATATCATGTGTTTCCACTTTGCAAAGTATCTCATTGCCAAACTAGCTTTTCCCCTAAAGTGTAAATAAACAATTTACCACCAAGAATCGTAACTGTAACAACTAAATCTTGTCTAAGTAAATAAATCACCAGTGCAGTAGCAAAAGCCAAAATATTTATAGTACAATCAACTGTTTGCTCTTTGCCTTTTGAACAAAACTTTTGGGTTTCATGCAGTAAGCGTTACAAGGTGGCATGCAGGTCGTATTCAAATTCAGAGCGAGAAAGTCATTACAGAGAATTTCAGACATAATTGTTCCCACTTTTCCAATAAATTATTAAAGCCTTTACTTCAGTATGGTGCCGTAATTTTTGCTATAATTTACATAAGGCAGAGACGAAATAGTTAAAATTCGCCCGCAATATATATAGTTGCCGATTATCAAAGTCTGCGTGCTTCGCTTCTTCAATTGTAGCTATATAAGCTATTATTAGAGGGAGTGATACATGTTTGTTGTCAGTACAGTTGAACTGATAATTATATGGCGTTACACCGCGTTTAATATTCTCAGTTACATAATTAATTATAAACAAACTGGCACCTAGGATGCAATTATCAAGTTCCGTGTGCCGCTCAACACTCGTGGTGTGATTAAAACACGACCCGGCAATGTTTCGAGACCATGAAGGGTGGAATGCTTTTGTAGAAGGAAATTTCCAGTATAAATTTTATACATTTTATTTAGACCTAACCAGAATCAGCTGCGAGAAATGCGGCTAAACGGTCAGGCATCGAACCTGCGGCATTGCGATCCCGGTGCAGCGCACTACTAACAAACTGAGCTTGCGTTTACTCAGTTTTGTACACCATCGTGTGCCAAAACTTGTGCGTAAACAAAATCGTTCAAAAATAGAGTTATTAAGATCCGTTTACACACTTCTGATGCATGTGAATGAGTTAATAAGTTATTAATTTTCTGAGTATATTTGTGCCTCATTTGAACATTCATACCTTGAGTTGACTCGAGATCATCCTGCAAGACGAACGCCGCAGCAAAAATTGCAAGTGTATAACATGCAGGCCTTAATGAATATAGTTTACCCTCTTCACTCTTGATATATATGTCTTTAATCTTTTCAATTTAATTTCCAATCTTTGCCAGATGTTACCATGCAGGGACAAATTTATTTAATAATTGACTGAATGTGGATCTTAAATTATTGAAAACTCTTTTCTTCGGTCTCTGCCTAATTATTCTGGTCAGTGTGGTAAATGCAATATAAGACTAAACTTTGTGGTAAATTGGTTTTGCACGCTACGTACTGTACAGTAGCTGTGCATGCCTTATCATAAGGCGGTTGATTCGTCAACAAACTTTCTTTGATTTAAAAAGTGTTGACATCGGATATATTATGAAGTCGTACAGTACGCCCGATAATTGCGAAACACACACTTTGAGATCGATTTCCTTCTTGAATCGGCCTCAGCTCGTTTTTCGTTATCGACACTTGGCTCAATAGTCAATACGGTTTCGGATCGATCTAAATGCTAGTGTGATAACGATTGCGAACGGGGCCAAATTTGATTCCCCAGACTGCCAGAGTAACTCTTTTGGGGTCGTTTCAGTTGAGTTTGACATTTTCAATTTACAGTGTATATACAAGATCATTCTGCATGTAAAGTAAATAAATATATTTTCTAAAACATTGCGTGAAGCAAGCATATTTTCACTGACCCCTGCAGTATACTGTATGTGTTGAGATCATTTGATTTAGGTGTATTCAACTAGTTGCTTGATTGTATATACTCACTAAATCTGAAACTGATTACATTATCGAAAAATACTGCATATAACATCGATCTGCAATAGCAATATATATTGGGGAATTTATAATTTCTATGATTGGACAGTGAATAATTGAAAAATCATATAATTTAATTTAGTGAAGCATTTCATTTTACACAACATCAGTGTGTGGTCTAAAGCTATAAAGGTTAAAATGAAAATTGTATTTGTATAACTTTTGGCTTTTTAGCTTTTGGCCACAGGCCATGTATGCGATTGTTTAATCTATTGAATTTGATGACATAATAATATAACGAGGCTTAAATACATTTTAATTGCATGATAAGAATCTTTTCATATATGTACTGAGAAATTTAATAATCTATTGAAATTGTTTTGGGAAGTACAGTAAATATACTTCCTATGTTAGAGGTCACAACTATATGGCGTGTATAGCAATCAGATATTTTGAAGTGATTCTGGAATACGTCGTCGGTGCATTTGTATATAAGCTTTTTACATATGTCAGTAAAAGCTTTCGAATTTTTTATATAATTTCTGGTTTTTAATTTACTCTTACAGGACAATAAAAATATTAATTTTTTTGAATAGTGCAAGTGTAACTTCAGTAAAGTGCACATGCATTTAAGATGCCGCATTTTCGTCTGATTATTCAATGCACTATATAGGCCTGCTATTGCGTTATCCCCTCATGCTGTATTGGCCTCCAAGCATATCCCACTTTCTTTGTCTTGTCTCGCAAGGGGAAACCGTGTCTATTGTCCTAAAACAAATTTATCCCTTAGAAATGTTCCGATTTCTGTCAAAAATTGTAGGTGGACTTTGCTGTCATTTCCACAGCACGTGCCCTATTCCCTCGTTCGTTTCTCAGGGGAAAATTCTTGATGCTTTTTCAGACGCGCGCTCTTCCATTTTATCTGAGCGATTTCTAAAATAGAAAGGCCATAGTTTATTTATATTCCAACACTCAGACTTTCTCGGTTGTACTGCGAAAGTTTTACAAAGTAAGCAATATGTGTTAAAGATTACAAGTTTATAAATAACGCTACCTGGAGTGATGCGAAGCGGATTGCGCGAATATCTCGTCTGAATGCGCCGCATGTCGTCCGGCCCGCTCGTGAATGCATTGTTTGCAGTTTATTGAGAAGGAACAATGAGCACTCCGTAAGCAAATCATATGGCCCAATAAGAACTTACGCGTTCAACATACTAACATTTGTAAAAGCCTTCATCAAGACTTCACGCCTATTCAGTAGCTCGCGACCACTTGGGGGAAAAGGACAACGCGAAGTAAAACCAAATCAGAGTAGGATTGGAAATTTCGAAATTTTTTTGATTGATCATCCGATCACTAGAAGGTTGGAAAGTGCGTATCTGTTTGATTAAGCTCAGAATGGATAGAAGTATCACAACTTATGGGGCATATATCCATGCTCCCTCTAGCTCGATCACTACACCGGCGTCACAGTTTGAAGGTATCAACAATTACCAATCCGCACCTCCTCTAAGACATCTTCCAATCCCACCAGAGCACAGTCTGCAATGTAACACTAACAATAATAGCCGAACTATGATAAACACTGCGTTAACGTATAGTCCAACAGCATCACAGAACTCTTATCTCACTCATGGAGTACCCAGCCCAAATTACCAAACATCTTCGCCCGTCAATGGCTTTCACAATCAAAACCTCAACCCAATCCCTCTACCACCTACCCATACAACTCCAACTCAAACACCAAGCACTAAGACGGCAAAATCCATTCAAAACGCGACAGCGGAAAAGAAACGCTGGAACACGGCTGATTTTCGTTGGATGTTCACGAAACGCAACGGTTCGATAGGTGAGTTTGAAATAGAAACTTTAATATTCGAAGAAAAATGGAACATCCATTTTCTTCCCCTTTAGTTAGAACCGTATTCTCGTATACTAGGTTTGTCGTGAGATTGAGTCTAGACAGTCTTATGAGGTATTTTCTTCTTTTCTATGTTGAACGCCAGATCAAATTTGTATATCAGGCTCCTGGCACAGAAATATGTTATAAAATACTGTGAGACCTTAAAATCTGATGGAAATTATATAGTTTTACAATAATTTAATAGATATTGATATATAGATACCACAGCATTAATTTTGCAGCTCATTCGTTTGGTAAGGTTTCTCAGAAGAATGATGTTGAAACATCTTACATGCATGTACCGATTTAAATACCAATAATAAAATGAAATATCAATCACCATTCAATTCAACGTCCAGTGCAGTTTATAAATGAATTCTTGCAGTCGTCAGTACTACAAAGACGAAAAATTTAATCTGTTTTATACGTGTACAGTATACATATATTTAATTGTCTCAGAAAGGATCAGCCGATCAGGAATTACACAACTCCTTACAATGGACTGTTTTGTTGTTACGCCTCATCGCAAGTCTTGTACTGCAAACAGTCTTGAATCATACCATATACAAGTATAGGTATAATTCTAATCCTTGATTCTTGAAGAAACAAGCTTCGTATTACTAATGTTGAAACTACCTTCATCATCCTTGCAAACAGCTGTATCCTGGGAACATATTTGTCTATATACTGGAAATTCATTCATAATTGTGTTCTTAACATCTTCTCGTCACGGGTATAAAACGTGTGCATGCATGCCAAAGAATTACCATTTTACTTTAGTAACTCATTGTTTGACTGATGTAGTAAATGATTAATAGCTATAAATGTGTATACCAGATATTAAAAAGACGATTCATGCACGCGGGAAAGCCACCTCTAATCTCGTATCTATAGTCAATATTTCTAAGTTATGAATTCTATAGTCGCCATATTTATAAGACGTTAATCAGTCAACTGCTACCCATTCGGTTTGAGTCCACCTGAGTTAAACATTACTAATAGATATAACAAGTAAAATATATAGATATTATATAGGAACAGCGTGAAAAGATGAAGTCAAGGTCGTGAATCGTAGAAGTGTGCTGCACTTTAGGTTACATGCAGACAACTATACTCAGTCAATAAGATACTGCCCAGTCAACTGCTTGATATTAAAGATTAATAGATATATGAAATATGTAACTTATTAAAAGCGTGGAACGGCGGGGAAAAGCAAAGGTATAGCCTATCGCAGCAGTTCTTTAATTCTGCACTATAGCACCAAGGTTTGTTTTGTTAATCGAAGAAAGAAAGGAGATCCCACTGAGACGATAATGAACCATCTTAAACGCAAATACACTGTGCACTGTTCAGTTTATACACTAAGGTATAAAATGACAGAATTACTGCTTTGAATAATATAGCTATTAAGTTTCTATTTACATTTCAGAATTTGTAATTGAGAAACATTTCAGGCCCAAAACTCGAGAAAAGATGGCATGCATGGCTGCCATATTTTGTATATCGTTAGATATTTCAATAAAATATTTTAATTTTAGTAATATGATTTTTCCTATCAAATTTATGATAACCGCCCGTGGTTTTCAATATTTAACATCGAGTCTTATACTTTTGAGACTTTAATAAATGCAAAACCTGCTTGTTCATTAGTGTACATTTGTACAAGATTAAATGTAATTTAAGTTATATAAATATTTGTCCTTTCTTGACAACATTATGAATAGCTTTGCATGTGAAGGTTTTGTTACTCCGATCTAGCACCTGAGCTCTTAATTTACGCTTGCATATTGCGCTGTAAATATATATATACTTTGAGTCTGACGGGTTAATGCCAGTGATGCAGTTGCAGTTTTGTGGTATGTTCGCCTGCGCATATGAACATATAACACAAAATTGTGGACAAAAATGCAGTTGCAGATTCCTCTTTCTGCTTTTAAGCGTTACATTTCAGCTATAGACATCTTTGCGAGTCCGTATTTCAAGGCCGGATCGCGTCTTTCAATCTTTTAAATTGAGAGGCATTCTTGAAAAAATAGTATTCAGTCAGGCTTTTGGGTATGTAATGAATGTAGTATATATAGGGCTCATGCACGAACTGACAATGTTCATGGATCTGGCTTGAACACACAGCTTTATAGAACTGCGAAAGTAGCCGCATATATAAGATATAGCTATGCCTATATATAAGAGAATAATTTTGTAATGATAATATTGAAATTTTTGTGTCCCATGATGACTATCACTATAGTATTAACCATAAAGTCATATTTCCTCAAACCCTCGGTCCCTCGGACATTTTGTTACGGCAACGACAGTGAACGTGGGAGAGGCAGTACCCCCAAAATGGCGAATAAACCGAGCGTGAGAAAAAGGCGATTTGGATTAGTTCTCGCAAGCCTATAAACATTTTGAATGCATGCATCATGTAGTAATAGTATACATATGTAGGTATAGTAAAAATTTGGAAGTAGTACTTTTTGGTATAGGACTTTGCAGTTCACATGGCTGTATCTTTGTACTGTAGCCAGGCAATATAATCTAATAAACACTCATTCTTATTAATCTCGTTTTCATAAGCACTCGTCACCTATAGACAGTTCAAATTGGAACGTGATCAACGTCTACATTAATAATTAATTTTCTCAGACTCAGGTGGCATTAAGCCGGTTACAAACAAGCAAGTTTTATTCATATGACAAATTTTATTTGTCAATTGCACGTGTGCATGTACGTTCAACAAATTTTGTATGACAAGTTTTTGGTTTTCTGATCGCTGATATGGCAAGTTATTTTGCCAAATTTTCTTTGTTGACCCATATACAGAGGACAAAATTTGCACTTTGCCAATTTTTTCCCTGACAGTTGTTCAAAAGCTAGCATGCTAGCTTTTGGCCAAATGTACTTGTCATAGACATAGTGAAAACTTGCAAAGCTTCGTATACGGACGGGCAAATAAAACCTGTCATATGAAACTTGTCATCTCCCGACTTTACAGTATAGCATTAACTAATTGTTTACACTATAGTAGAACAACACGTTTATGCCGATTTCGGCACCTGAGGCTGGTCTTTTCACCTGTAATATAGGTTTCAATGCCAGCATGTAAATGTTATTGTTAGTGCTGAATTCGTTCTAAATTATTAGAATTTTAAGGCGTGGATTTTGCGTGCAGGTGCTAGTCCTGAGTAACATGAACAACATACTAATTCGAGGGGATGATAACTCCGAGAATGTGTACGAGACGTTTCCACTATCCAAAGTCCAGACATTTTATGACTGGAAATTTTGAGAATTTTTCTCGGAATTTGGGGGCCTTTTGTAGTTGATAAAGCAATATTCTTATTATTATGTTCTCCTGAAACTAAACAGTCAAATGTCAAATTTAATTATAATATAGGAAAATTCGTTCTAGAGCAATCGTCAGAATCCATATTTACTGAGGATAGTACATAGTCATAAATAGATATACTTCCGTCGTATTCTTTCAGATTTTAATTCAATTCAGACGTCAACTTTTCAAGAGTATATATGTTGTATGAATTCATTTAGAATAGTCAAGCACTTTTACAGACTTTGACTTGCCCCTCGTGTAGTAATTACCCTCTCTCCTCCGCAGAGGCTTAGAAATGCTAATACGAATTTGAAGATGAAATATATGAATGCCTTATAAATTATAAGCATTTCTACGCCTCTGCGGAGGAGAGAGATAATTATCTAATCACATGATGTCACAATTGCATTTTTAATTGCATAGTATAATTTGGCGTTAGGACTAAATGTTCTCGGGATTTACGGTGCATTTGTTTATCTAACATGCATTAGCAAAGTAATAATATATCAATGTATGTCAACTTATGTACCCTTGATTAAGCCGATTATGCAGACGAGCAAGTTTTCTATTGCTATGCCTATATGACAAATTTTCAAACTGGCGGCTATTGGAACAACAGATCGGTGACCAACCGCATGTAATTGGTTAAATTACTTTGCCAATATTTTTCTTTATTGACCCGTACAGCCGAACAAAATTTGTACTTTGCCAATTTTTTCAATGAAAAGTGCTGGCGTCTGTTATTTGCGTGCAGTGACATTGTTGTAAGTAGCTAGATATTCATTCGCTGTATACGAGGTTTTAGCAGTCTTGGTCTGGGATTGTTTGGAACACGTAACCCCAAGTTTAACCCAACCTCGTACCCAGGGTTTGAGGGCGTGCGAAGGTAAGAGCCTGGGTACGAGGTTGAGTTTAACCATCTTCGTGTCGACTAAAGTTTGTCTGTTGAAACAATTTTGTTGTGTCGTAGCATTATCTTTGTGGGCTAAAGATTCCGTTCTGGAATACGAGGTTTCGCGCAGGGTTAGTCCCCAATAACCGACCTTGTCAAATACACTATTGAAATATGTGGGCACCCCGAATACCAACATGAACATATACAGGATCTGGAATAGTGGATCGAATCACTCTCATTGGATACTTCCCGAGACAAAACGAAATTGACACGAAAGTCTGAAGCGTGTAAGCGAAGGGAGAACCTTCGCATGGCGTGTTGTATTGAACGGAAAAAGTAAGAAGAATTGAGAAGAAAGCGGAGTAGAACTAGTCTGGAACATTTGTCGGTCCGAAAATGAAACGACAGCAGAGGATAATCGATGAATCAAATTTGAATGAACGTACTGCGAGCAAAGTCGACGAATACAAGAGCTCGAAATGGAAAACCTTGAACTGGAAATGTATTAATGAATTTGTGATAAAAAACATTCTATAAAATACCACAATCGAAAGGAAGCGACAAAAAACGGATTACTTTGTAGTGCAAAACGGAATCATGGTGTATTATATCTTTACGTGAGGAAAAGGCGAAACTTGAAAGTCAATTGAATACCAAAGAAAAGCTTGAAAGAGAAACTCGTTACCATGAACATGCGCATGCATGACGATTTATTAAGAAGCAACGACACCAACAATTAATAGCTCGAAAACATCGTACAATATGTACATCGTACAGTGTGTACAATGTAGAAAAAGACTGACAGTTTCAATACCTTCATTGTTTGTAAAATTTAAATGCCAGTATTCATACTGTACAACTAGATGATTTGTGCACTTGACCTTATATATTTGCTAAAGCAAAGCCTCCATTCTTTCTTCATTTACCTATGAGACGTCCTTGCAATGCCGGAACACCGGTATGGGATTGACTAAAGAACGTATACGAATGGTACATCCATTGCTGTAGCTTGATTCATTTCGTAATATACATGCAGCTGTTTCGTATTCTTAGTTAGGTAAAATTTGAACGGTATGTTTTCAAGACTTTCGTAACATTATCAAAAGATCTACAGTCGGATAGATTTCAAAAAATCAAAGAATTTTTGGATATCCACAAATATGCATGCAGTATATATTTGCCCGTGCACGTGCTGATTCAGTATTTGTGTACCAACTGATCTGTTGTTTGCATCATGCCTTGCGTTCCAAACCTACTGCATGGAAAGTATGTATGGTATTTGCTGCCTAGTGTCATTCTCATGAGAATTACTGCAGCATACCGAATATGAAATTAAAAGGTATTAGATACAATTGAATGCATTGGCCGCCATATGTGCCGAGTTGTAATCTTTCAAATAAAAAATAGGATCTGCGATTTTGATCTTCAATTTGATGGGAATTTCGAAAACCAATCCCCAAACACGAAATCCCACTCAGCCCGACATTAAAGTTTTTTCATAATTTTTTCGGTTCTTCGTCTCAATCGAAATTCATTTCTTCTCGTGTTAATGCTAATGAGTGTATAGTAGATATTTAACAATTATTAATGAGGTTGAGCATTATATAAATAATTACCAAGGCCAAAGTTTGTGTTATCAACCAAAGTCGAAGGCTGATAATTCTTCATATCATCGAAATAATGACCAGTTCTTTTTCACATTTGCAAAATTCTTTCCTTTCTCTTTAATAAGTTCGTTTTGAGAGGTTCCAAAGCTCAGTTTCTGGCTGTTCATTGATATTTCTTCTTTATATTTTAAAATTTGCTTCCCTTAAATCCAAGCCGGCGCAATATTGTTTTGGTCGTGTTTTCACATTTTATATTTGTGTTTCCACAACATGACGTCATAATTCTGATATGAAAAAACAATATCAGCATCAGGACGTCAATGTGCTCATATGATATTTTTATACTGATCAGCACTGCTACATCGCTGCGTAGAATATTATGTCAAAACGCCATATTTGGTAAGCTATATATTGAGTTGATATGACAATTTCATATCTTGAAACTACGAATCTTTTAAATGAATAATAATCAAAATTGCCATCCAGGTACATCGAACCTGTTATTAATTATGCATGGTGTATCAAAATCAAACATGGTCGCTATAAATGGTGAATTGAAACGTACAGTATATAATGGTTCAAAAACTTCATGTATGGAACGCGAAATATTCATGCGTTTATTGATAAGCGAGTGCGAGATGCTACGATGAAAATGTAATGTGGTTCTATCTAGTTCCAATCGTCTAATAATGAATGAATAAAGATTAATCATGACTATGTAAGATATTCACTGTATGATATATGGCAAATTTTACTGGTTCGTGGCTTGCATTGGGGCAAATGATCAGCGCATTTACTTTACAACCGGCAACAGGGGTTCAATTCCAGCCGTGATTCCAGCAATGCATGCCGTTCTCTATACCTGCACCTCACCTCTTCTCTATACCTCGCACGAACAAAAGTGGTTCCGGATTGATTTTTTAAGCGCCGCAGGGTATTTTCGGGTATTTCAATTTCCCTTTGCACAGAACAATAGAGTTATCCAGTCTAAACAATATTAGCCTAGTTTACTAAACCTTTTTTTTTGGATGGACCATTAGAAAAGTGATGGAAGGAGTAGGGGAAACTTTTAAGATTCCGCCAAAACGTATCCTGCACTAGCCGAAAGGCCGAACAAATATTCATGCGGTGGAAAATCTCCAACCCTCATAATTTTTCTAATATTTACATATTTCTGGACATTATCTGGAAACATAAGATCTCTAATCATATTTTTTTCCTGCACAGGTAATGTGAGTTCAAAACCAACTAAAACAACTGAACCGTCAGTTACGAAGGAAGAGGCTGACAACCACAAACGTAGATTCACTTTCACCCAGAAACAACTGGTCGAACTTGAGAAAGAATTTCATTTTAACAAATACCTGACTCGGGCGCGGAGGCTAGAGATTTCCAACGATCTGAAGTTGACTGAAAATCAGATTAAAATTTGGTTCCAGAACAGACGCATGAAATGGAAACGAGGCATGAAGGAAAGTGTTCAACAGACAAAGGCGGGGAAATATAAACCAATCACAGCGAACTTACAGGACTCCATGATGATGAAGCATCATGTTTCTAATGACATTGCAATGTTTCAGCAACACATGAACTGTCGATCAAATTACATGCCTTATTAAATTGAGCCAATAAATCGTCGCACCTCCTCAAATATATCATTCCATCTGGACCATCCCCCACCCCCAATAAAATGTATCAACCTACTAACTTACAGACTTGTATACCTTCGAGAAGGCTTAGGATATTTGGTGTAAATATTAGTATCAATTTCGATATTTATTAGAATGGACATTATTTCACGGAACAGTCTATACGCCTTATTTATAAAATTCATAGGTATGACTTCCACCGAGTGTAAATTTGTTCACCATTAATGTACATAGAATATTATTTCGCATAGAGATAACAAAGTTATCCAATAAATTCACTAATTTCATGTAAATTTGGTACACTTTATTCATGAAAAAAAGAGATAAAAGTATAATCCTCACTGGGTTTAGTCGTTATTATCAGCACTGTCATATTGTGCATGTTGAACCTTAAAATGTCATAATGATAGTTCAAACTCCAACGTTCCCGAGGTGAACTGGGAGGAGAGCCCATGAGGGATGATGAGCCTCCCTTATTAAAGTTTCCATTCAGTGTCGGGAGATGAGTCCCCTTAATTAAGATATTTATCATTTGCAAGACTGAAATAATCTTTTATAATGCAATAACAAGTTTTTGTTTTGTTTTTTTCTTCGGAGTTTCCATTGTTTTGTATTTTTTTAGAATACTCAGTGGTTATCGAAAGTCTTGCTAATTTAATAAGATTTGGCATTGTTGTACAGTGATTTCTATTCAATTTTTAAGGTCACATATTCAAGTAAATTGCGACCGGATAGTGATTCTAATTTCTTGTTTCAATATGATAAAACTGTATTTTTATATGACAATGTCACTTAAAATACAGGAAAACGTGTTTCAGAGACCTCGGTTAAAAAAATTCTGCCAATTCATGCCTCAAGGCCTCCCTACTGAGACCCCGAGTGAAATTGTCAGGACTACACACCATTCTTTAGTCCTCCTATATATAGATTATAATGCTTGCTCATGCAGTATCTTGTTACTTTTAAGTTTTTATAATTTCGAGGACAAGAGCTCTCATGCATGCTGCATGATCGATATAAAAATTTGAAATCAACCGAATCTTTTTAACGTCTCCACTATTCGTTGCTTTCCATTTTTAAAACAGTCATAATTGTACCAGTCACGAATTGAAAAATTCAGAATCTCACATCATGATACGTGATAGATTGCATGGCTTCACCCCCATCAATCATTGAAATGCAATATATTAGAGATAATTGATACATGCATCCCATGCAGTTAGTGGCTAAATTTCAAGAAGCCCATGTCATTTTTTTCGAAAATTAGCTACAACGCAATGATTCGCAGTTTAACAACTAGTGTCATATGGATGTGTGCATGGATGTTTCCGAAGAGGGTTAAAAGCACCAAATTGTGCACAGTAGCATCTTTTTATGAGTAGAACAACATGCAAAAGTGGGGCCATCGTGAATTCTACTACAACAAAAAATGTGAAATTTTGAATTCAATCGCGACAAATATAACTTGCATCATCAGAAAGCTTGTAAAAAACTACATAAAAGACTTTTAAACAGTTTTTTTATTCTTCAAATGGTTATTGCTGTAAATTAGGCACATTATCTCGCTAAAAGTCCCTAATTCATTATTCGATGTTTAAAAATGCGTTTTTAACAGTTTATAATTCGAAAACTATTTCAGAAATCAAAAAACTAAACGTCTTATATGCAGTTTTTTATAAGCTTTCTGATGATGCAAGTCATATTTGTTGTAATTGAATACAAAATTTCACATTTTTTGGCTATAATAACCCGTTTTCAGGAGTTAGCAGCAAAATAGCGACGGCCCCACTTCAAATATCTATTAAGCAAATAAAACTACACAATTGTAAAAGTTTGATGCTTTTAACCTCAACGTAAACTACTGATCAATAATTTTACACATATCCGCCTCACTAAACCAGAATAATAGAATGTTTTTTACATCATCAGTGAAATGAAAACACAGATTGAAATTGTAGTTAAAATAAAATAATGAAAATGTACGCCGAAATTTTATATGAAGATTGAAGTTATATGGAAATTTGTTATATGCTTATTGACCTAATTAATTAAGCTAATTAACCAAAATTTCTATAGGCTATATTTATTTTCAATAAACTTTTCTGTTTATTATAAAACCTCATCAATGCTTCTCACGGTTGGCAAAATTTTAGCATCTTGCTCTTATAGTAAAATTGACCAGCAATTTCAATGCTTGCACAATTCCATCATGCATACAGTGTCGTATATGAGATATAATAATACCTAATATATATATAGTGGCTATATTGATTGGTGTTCGGTATCAAATATAGAACACTAATAAAGCCAAGATCATGGTTATCAATTCGATTTTCAAGGTGTTTCCTTGATCAATTTCAGGTTCTGTTCATCATTGCTCATTAGTTCAAAAGTAAATTAAAAACATAACCGCGTGTATTGGGACAGAAGAACCATGCGTTACTTCACAAACGTAAACAGTCAATACCTCCCACAACTTTTTCAATTGGATAAAGTCCTACAATTTGTTTCAATTCTTGATGTTCAATTGGGTTTTTATTCTCTCTATTGAAATTTGATAACCAATTAGTTCTTATCAGGAAAATCCATCTCTTTGATCCAACGTACGATGGCGTGCATGGCGCTTATACAGTAGACTATACAATTCATTCAAAAACACAGGAAATTAAATCTTAAACTATACGGACTTAATCAGAATTTGGATAATTAAATATAGTAAACAGGTCTGCACTAACTTTCAAACAGCACAAAACTAAAATATTATTTGTTTTTGTTTTGACAGTAAGTAAATGTTGACGAATGATGGATGTTTATTGAGTTGATTGTTGCATTGTCATGACAGCTTCTCGAAGTTTCATAAATATTTTTATTTAGCCGACAAAATTACTGCTTTGCAGGGAGTACAAATGTCCAAACAGTGCATTGAATTTAAAAATACCCCCTACAGTATGCTTGCGTTTGTTTATTGTGAGTTTGCCAGTGATTTTTTATGTTTTTAAGCCTGTATTTGTAACAAAAAGGATTAACGTTGTTGCCCAAATAATACCTTGGATCAAACAAAACCAGCTTAACTCTCTAATTGAGCCAAGTTCTGTTAATGACCTATTATAATTTACAAACATGTGTGTTTACGGCGCTTATTTTTTCGCAAATATTTGTTTTGTCTGTGTTGTTTTCAAATATTCAGTTGGAGTCCATGTTAGCAAAGAAAAAACATTTATTACCCTGTTTTTCATTTATCATGTTTAAATATGAACTGTCGAAAAGCTAATTTCGAAACGGAATAGGTCATTATGAGATATTGTCCTTACGAAAGTCATAAGTGTGATCTTATCTGTTTCCAGTTAATATTCCCCGTCCCAGCACTTATACGCTTGATCAAGCGTGTAAACGATTGGCACCGTCGCATCAATAACACTTAGTCGTTCAAAACATGTTATTTAATCACGGTATACCAAAACAAACAACAGCATCGGTACGTGTTTCAGGATCCTTGTATTTGGTTACACAACGTTTTTGACTGAAAGTCGCCTTTCTTGTACCAGTTAAATTAAGCCCAGGTCAAACGTACAAAGTGTTAATGAGTACAATAGAGTGGCATACCCTGTCAAACGACTAAATCAGTAAGAGTTGCGAGAGGGAGTGTAATGAGAGTCGCCTAGATTTGGTGAACAAACTAGCAAAAACTCTCATCAATTAATTAACTCTCATTACAATTTGTACCAGGTCAATGTTGATGGGAGTATGAGAGTGAGTATGAGAGTCTGTGAGAGTTGACGTTCAAATACTAGCCTCTCATCTGGTGGTGGGTAGAGGTGGATAGTAAACGCATAAAAATCCTACATCTTGTAACAAGTCTGCCAACAAGCCGTCAACAAGTGGTCTTCGCACAAGCCCGTAGCTGGCTCTCAATTTCTGGGGGGCACTCACTCCAGAAAGAATGTAACCAAACGTTTGATATGAAAAAAAAATTTTTCCCGAATTTATTCTGGCGACCTCCCCCCCTCCCACCCCCGTCGCCCAAAAAATTTCGGTCAGTGTACCATTTTAGGGGTCAAAAAATTTTTCCGGACATAACAATTTTTCCGGACATACTCCATTTTTCCGAAATCTAACAAAATTTTTCAAAAATCACAAAATTTTCCACAAAATTTACAGAATTTTTTCCATTATTACAATTGCTTCCCAGGCCCTTTATCTCAATTTTTCATACCCGATTTCCGAGTGGGGGGGGGGCACTGTCCCACCGAGTGGGGGGGGGGCACTGCCCCCCCAGCTACGGGCCTGTCTTCGCATGACTGCTTGTCCCAAGTAATTGTCAACAATTTTGGAACAAACTGTTAACAATTTTAAAATTACTTGTAACAACCTTGTTGATATTGTCAGACTTGTTGCAAGGTTGTTCTAACAAGTCCGATACAGCCATGATATCACAATATTGTTACAACCTTGTGTGATCAACCTTGTAACATTCATCATGACTGTATCAGACTTGTTAGAACAACTTTGCTACAAGTCAGATAATGCCATCAAGCTTGTTTCAAGTTGTTAACAGCTTGTCTCAAACTTGTTACAACAACTTGGAACAAGCAGTGCGAACACAACTTGTTAACTGCTTGTGAACATATTTGTAACAACTTGTTTGCAGACCTGGAACAACTTGTGCGTTTTTACGCGCGTAATTGCGGACAGTATCACCAAAACGTTGTATTTCTTGTGTTCTGTAAAGGCCGATTTACACTACACAATTACTTCTGCCTGAAACTATTACATGCAACCTGCTTACAACATGAGTTGTACTATGTAAATCAAGGGCCAAATTCTGGCTCTGAGTACGAGATTGGGAAAATGATTGAGTTTCTGTAATATGATCAAATTAATATTCTACGGAATGTCGGTACAATAGTTAATCATTTGGGTAAAATTGATTGCATAAAGTCCATGAAGCATCAGCGGTCTTTCAGTGGCATGCATAGAACTGTGTAGTATGTATGATTTGTTGACTAACTAATATTCAAACGAGAATATTAAGCTGCACATACAATGATCCAGATCGGGCGGCACGTGCATGGCACATGTCATATTATTGTCATGATACCACATCGCGGGCTCGGTTGCGAATTTTCGCGCGCTTCTTGTTTTTTAATTATCTGAGCCGCAAGGATCAAAAGAGGGTTTATAGTCTATGCATCTTTGAAAAGGCTTGTGTAGACGTAATCCAGAAGACGGTTGGATGAACGCAAGAGCAGACAAACTGAGAATAGTCTGTTTGATAATTAAAACTGCAACCGTAAATAATCGCATATTTTGTTTATATATCCTTGCAGTAGTCATTTAGAAACACTTATATTAAACAAATATTCATTTTAAGCAATACATGCTGCGTATATTTTCCTCACTGCGAGCATTATTCACCGCATTCTTAAGCCACAGTATGTTCATTACTTCGGCAAATGTTATTAATTCTGCAGTTCCGAAACGCATTGTAAGCTATAAAAATATACGAATCGTCGTTGCCGATATAAACTTTAATGTAATTTAATTATTGATTCTCTGCGGGTGCGTTTTCATACGCGTAACAAACACAGACAGTAAATCACTGCAGTTAATTAACTGACCATCTTTAATTATTGTTCGTTATTTACTTTAAAGATTGTATTGAAATAAGGACAGCCAACAAACCTGAATGAGGCCTGAAACTCAAACACAAACACAAACACAAACAAAAATTGGGTCTTGCATTCTTTCTTAGCCCTTAGGCTTATAATTCACAGGCGGTGGAAGTATGGCAGAGCCTGAAATAACGGCCGGCGGCCGGCGGTTTTCCGACCAAATTCCGATTTTTCCGATCAAATGCTGAAATGATCGGAAATTTTGTCCGGCCAAATTTTGAGAAAAAGAAAAATGTTTTCTTAATGATCGGGTCGGCGCTCAGCACAGTGAGTACCATCTGTAAGTTTGGATTATCTATATTAGGCTAATATAAAGTAATCAACTGGAAAGTATAGTCCACGAGCCCAATAAACAAGATGGTGGTTTACAGCATGGTGTTGTCGGGTCAAGATAAAAACAGCGTCGGCGGGCGTGATTAAATTATTAGACAGATTTAGATCGAGGACGCGGACGTCAAAGACGACGTGAAAATGGCGTATTGTGCCCATGTATGGATAAGCCACGCCATTTTGACGCCATGTTCACGTTGTCTTTGACGTCCGCGTCCTCGATCTAAATCTGTCTATTATTCACTATAACTTGGTCAAACTAAACTAAAAAAAATTCCGGTCAATTTTGCAAATTTCCCGTCAAATTTCGTTTTGATCGGAAGTTTTTCCGGACAAATTTTAAAATTATTTCAGGCTCTGTATGGTGTCCCATGTCCGCCAAAAATCAACTTTTGCATTTCACTATATCATATATTTAGAGAATCATATCACTTCTTGTTTAAAACACATTTATCTGTATTTGAGATAGTAACTTTATTTTGCAATTCATTAAAATAAGAACATTGTTTTCGAAAATCACCGGTTTATTGGTTGAAAACACAACTTATTTTTCGAAGATCAACTTTTGATACGAATGATACCCAACCGCAATCCAATGTCTTCGTTGTTCGCGGACTCGCATATTGCCGTGATTTCCCGCTGCTCAGTTTGAAACGCAGAGCGACTTTTCTAAAAATTTGTTGACCAAATATCGGTCTTAGGAAGCAACTGACCTTCATCAGGTAAAGTACTAAAGTAATTGAATGTTTTTTATATTCAGTGTTCTATTTTCCTTATCCATTTTGTGCAGGCTTCTGTAAATACAAGAATACTATGAATTATTCATATACTGTACCATGACATGTATTAGCATTTACTTATGACTTGGGGTTGGTGACTCGTATTTGACTTTAATTGATCAGCTATAGGTTAGATTGCAGAATACCCTTTTGTAACCTTACACCTCAAATTAAGGGCCGTTTACACCGGCGATTTTAGCTGGGATTTTCTCCTTTTAAAGGATGTGAAGGAGTGGATAAGTTATGAATGTTCTAGGTTATGAAATCTCATCAATCTATGAAATCGCGGCTGAAGGGGATGGACTAGAGGCAGGTTTTCAAGATAGCCGCCAGTTTTTAAGATCATTAAAACGTAAAAGAATGAATAAACAGCCACTTCCTACAATCACTAAACCTAACCCTTGCCCCTCACCTAACCCTTGCCCCTCACCTAACCCTAACCCCAGGGACGCCGGAAAGGGGGCGCAGGGGGGCATCGCCCCTTGCCCTTTAGTATGGGGGCAGGGGGGCGAAAGTGCCCTTATAGATAAGAATTCTAACCCGAAAAATATATGGTACAACGATTAAAAAGTATGAATTACGAGTGAAATGTACGTAATATTGAAATATATGTAAAATTTTCTGGATTTTGCCCTTGTTTTGGTGAATTAAGGTTCCAGAAAAAATTTTCGGAAACGAAATATTAATTAGTGATTGCCATTACGTCAACATTCCCTCCTGTGCCCGACCCTCGCTCCGGCGTCCCTGCCTAACCCTCACACTAACCTTAATAGAGGGTGGGAAAGGGGGTGTATGGATCACGTCTCACAACGAAAGAAAAAGCCGTTTCACGATTCACGTGTCTTAAAAAAGCAATTTCACGGAAAACTAGATTCTCATAAAATAATATAATAATAATAGGTTTATTAAGACTACGTTTAATGCATGGTACAGTACAGTATCTACGCTTTAAGTTCTCTCATTTCTCTACCTGTCAGTTAAAAACTACATCATAACTTACAAGTTTGAGTGACGAGAATGTACGACGACCTCCGCGCGTGTCCTCAGCGTCAGGAACCTTGTCCTCAGCGCCAGGAACCTTGTCCTCAGCGGCAGGAACCTTGTCCTCAGCGAACATTGTGCTCAGCGAACCTTGTCCTTAGCGCTAGGAACATTGTCCCCAGCGCCAGGAACCTTGTCCTCAGCGTCAGGATCGAACCTTGTCCTCAGCGAACCTGGTCCTCAGCGAACCTTGTCCTCAGCGAACCTTGTCCTCAGCGTCAGGAACCTTGTCCTCCATTAATTTGATTATCGCGTATCATGTTTATTTATATTATAATAATCACTATAATAATCACAGTTCACGAAACAGGCATCCTTAATTCTCATTTCATAGAGCATTTTTATCAACAATCACGCCTCACGGCTGTAGAACAACTCGCATTTCACGACACTAAAATCAAGCATTTCACATTTCACGCGAACAATTATTCACCATTCACGGTTCACGAAAATACCCTTTCCCACCCTCTTAATACTAACGCAAACTCTTATTTCAAATTTTCAATTTTGGAACCATCTCAAAAATGATAAAAAAGTCATAAAAGTTTAGTACTTTACCTGATGAAGGTTTGTTGTTTCCTAAGGCTGATAGAAAAGTCGCCTTGACCTGACCTGACCTGACTTGACTTGACCTGACCTGACAGGAGGTCATGTCCAGTATAGGCATCTGTTATCGGATCGTTACGATCCGTAACTTTGAATACAGATGGCCGTGCAGCATATGCGTTAACCCTATTTGCATGTAATCAAAATATGTGTTTAGTTAATATAGTATTTCTTAAAGAACGAGGGATAGTCTAAGTATCTAACCACCTGTATTCGAATTACGGATCGTCACCATCTGACTACAGATGGTACATATCGTAACATTTTATACTTAAGTGCCTAGCCATCCGTATTCATAATCACGGATCGTTACCATCTGACTACAGATGGTACATATCGTGACATTTTATGCTTAACTGAGTGCCTATCCATATGTAATCATACTCACGGATCGTCACCATCCGACGCCCCGATGCCTATACTGAACATACCTCGACCTGACCTGACTGGTCCTGACTCAACTCCGCCATTGTTTGCGGATAAACACGTGTTTCAAACAGATATAATTTTTGCGGGAAATCCCGGAAAAATGAGCCCGCGAACAACAAAGACATTAAATTGCGGTTGGGCATCAAAAGTTGGTCTTTGATTTTGATTGATTTGAGTATCTTGATTTTTAAAAACAATATTATTATTTTCTCAAATACATAACACAGAAGTCGACGAGTTCGAAACCCATATATATGGCTCTGTTTTATTTTCAAATTTTAAAAGTTTTTTTCATCTTCTTTTGAGTCTGATTTTAAGGTTAGGTCTTATGGTTAGGTCTGTGGTTAGGTTTTAGGGCTGTGCGTGATGTGGTTTACTTTTTTTAACAGAATAAATTTTTAAGCGGGCACGTAGTATTTTTCGACAGCCGCATGTAGACTAGTATTTCGATTCCGATGGAATTATAAAGTTTGATAGTTTAGATACATGTGATGGATATTTTGAATATAAACTAGATCGAGTACACAAAATATGCGTACTGTCCTTTAGTTTTGGTCGAGTACACTGAATGTGCGTACAACCGTTTACTTTTGATCGAGTAGCCTGCGAGCAGGCTCTTTTGATCGAGTACGCGTAAAAAGCATACACTCACAAATACTTGATCGATTACGCATATTAAAATGCACTATTATTACACTTTTTGTAGGAGTACTGACAGTATAGTCGATAGATAACGAGTTTCACAATCCTATTTGAATACAACAATGACTTTTGCAATTTTGTATCACATATGTGTTTTTAAAATTCCATTTTCTTACTTCCCCAAAGTGCAAAACGCGAAAACTCTTTGTTAATAATAACAAAAATTTGTAATAGTAAACAATGTATTTTATTATAAAGGATTTTGGTTTTTCTACTGCTCCGTACTCCGTGTTCTCCGTAATCCGTGTGCTCCATGCTCCGTGTTTTACTAAATACTAATAGCCGAGTTTCGGTAGCGTCGAATCCAGTGGACCTATTCCCTAATGAACAAAAGTTTGATCTAGACAAGCCTAGAAATTTTGTTTTGTAGAAGTTTTGCCGTGAAATGTTGTAAAATGCGGAAAAAGGTATCAATTTCCCGCGCGTAATACAAAATGACTAAAAAACGGCAAACTTCGCAGGGCTATATTATGCGCATTTTACAACATTTCGCAACGAAACTTCGAAATACTACTAATTTTGTAATTCCCTTTCAAGCTGTGATGAAATTTTTGTTTAGATTTGTCTAGATCAAAATTTTGTTCATTAGGGAATAGGTCCATTCAAACAATAGATAATGAAGCTTAATTAATGAGGTTTATCATCTCATTATCTATTGTCTTAATTGCATTCGACGCGACCAAACTTCGACGTATAAAACAGGCCTAAGCTATGGCAGATGAGATCTGAGCCATTAGTTCCGGTTTATTTGTGAACATAAGGGCAGACGGCCATGTTGAAGGAAAACACGCGCCAAATACAATAGCTTGCTAATGGACCATTTGCATTATAGACTAAATTTTGATCTAGACAAAAATTTTATCACAGCTTGAAAGAGCATCACAAAATTAGTAATATTCCAAAGTTTCGTTGCGAAATGTTGTAAAATGCGGATAATATAGCCTTGCCGAATTTGCAATTTTCAATGATGACTGAAATATAGTGGAAACGTTGATAAATATAAAAATGTTGTCGATCTTTGGAGTTACACTTGTTTTGTATTTTGTTAAAATACTCAGTGTTTCTAAAATTTTTAAACGGATCCCTGCCACGTCCCCAGTCGCTTGCTATCAAATAATTAATTAGGAAAAGACGAAAATTAATGGGGCGCGCGCTCGTCCTTAGTTGCGGGTGTGCGCCTAAAGGCGTGCGTCTTTATCGGGCATGCAGTGCACGCGCTGATCTATATATTACCGATATTTAAATTTGATCTATATAGAGGAGCCTGCGGAGGAGGCAGAACGGATCCTATGTTCTCCACAGGATAAAAGTCATCGTCTTTTACCCTTGACCCGCACTTGAGAGTGAGTATGACGTCATATGAAACCCGAGCATTAATCAAGCGAGACCAATCACCGTTGAAATCTTCAATTAAAATCAGTGCTTCCATTTTAAAGGAAATTTACTTTCTAAGGAAATTGTCTGGTCGAAAAGGAAAATCTAAGGAAGAAAAAAATCTTAGGAAATCTAAGGGTTTTTTCCAAAAAACCTAAATATTCATACAAGTACATTAGTGCAGAAGAAGTTTCACTATGTTTTTTAATTTTTAAATGAATTATCAACCGACATTTCCGATAATTAGGTCACAACTACATTGTTTTCAACTTAGCCTTAGGACCACCTTAAATTACGCTAAAATGAAATGGAGTTCAAGTTTTTTCTCACTGGCTATGCGCAAAGAAGCAGATTGTGACATTCTTCTTTAGCACATGCATGATAAAAAATTTATTATTTTGACCAATAGATGCGGAAATAAGCTTTAACATGAAAACGAGGCTGAGGGTCCCAAAGGGACCATGGCCCCTCAGCCTCGTTTCTTTGTTAAAGCTTAGTCTCACATTTATTGGTCAAAATAAAAAGTATTTTTCATGCATGTGTTGAAGAAGGATGCTCTGCTTCTTTGCGCATAGCAAGTGAGATAAAGCTTGAAATCCATTCCATTTAAGATGGTTCTAAGTTGAAAACAATGTAGCTGTGACATGACTACTGGAAAGGTCTATTATGTGGGAAAGTACATTTATTACACCGAGGGAGGGGGATGAAGATGTCTTGAAAAAAGCTCATATTTTACAGGGCCCCTCAATGCCCTTCCCCCCTCTAGAATTCGGAATCGAAGGAGTACAATCCGGAATTCTCTCTTATCATAGATACAATTTGCAGTTCCTCAAGATGTCTGATATACTCAAGTGCTTCTCCTCAACAAAACTACCGATCTGCTGCTTCTTTCATCTCACTAGCGCCAGATGAAATGGCACCGTCTTTAAAACATTTTAAATTGGCTCTAGGGGTGGAATTATCAACAGGTTGTTGTTGTCCATCATTCAGCGTATTCGGAGTCTTGAACACGTTCATGTAGTGGCCAGGATTTCCTGGATCAGGGTAATGTGCTGGAACCTTACAGTATGTTGCCCCCACTCAACGTATCTCCCGGCATCTGTTGCAAATGTCTTTGCATGCCTCTCAAAAATGCATGCAAAAGTGCCAGTATGCTTCAATTTCTTTAATTTCCATCCCGTTTGTTCCCATAAACATAGAACATATCATTCTTGCAAATTGTATATGCTTTTTTGCTTTTTGGCGCGTAAATTACTTCACAAACCTGGCGCAAAAAAAATTAAAATAAGCTATAGGTGATTTCATGTATCCATTTAGAAGAGCAGACTAAGGATATCTTAAAACTGAAATCGGTTTCGAATACAACCATCAGGGACGTAGCAAAGCATCTGACGTTTGGGGTGGAGAGGGATGTCAGAGGATTATATGTGTAATAATTATAATAAAGCTTCTTGTGATTGATTGGCACTCTTATACTAAGTTTTGGGAAAAAAGGGGGGTCTGGGGGTCCTCACCCAGAAAATTTTTACATTTTCGAAGCTCTAGGACTGAATTTATGGCGTTTTCTAAAGCAAATTTCGCAAACAAACTGCATGTAAATTGACTGTATTTTACAAAAATGGTTATCATTTCACAAAAATAATTACTTTATTACGCAACTTTTACCTGAAACTGATGTAAAAATTTTAACTTTAATTTGCTGGGGTCAAACTTTTGAAAAGTTTAAAGCCGCCCCTTCAGTGTATCAAGAACTTTCAGAGCCCCCCCTTTAATGCCAGAAAATATTTCGGAGCCCCCCTTAACATCTTCATCCCCCCCCCCTCGGCATAATAAATGTACTTTCCCTTATGTTTAATTAAAAATCTGTTTATAACTTTTTCTTCGTGTTTCCGAAAACTTCCGAAAGTTTTTGAACGATGGGATTTAGTACCTTCTTGCGCCAAATGCTGTGAATACAGTTAATTATATGAGTGGAAACGTATATGTTAATTGTATAAAACTCATAACAAAGATTTACTGAATTTTAAGCAGTAAAATAGCCTGTGTTTTTAGCTAGCCCACATGTGTGTTAATTATGCTACTTTGTGCCTTTAAAATACGAAGTCACTGCAAACTGCTTAATGATATTTCAAGGAAATTTCAAGGAAATAACGTACGAAATCTAAGGAATTTAGAGAAATTTTAATGACAAAAATGAGAAATTTTGAAAATGGAAGCACTGATTAAAATAGATGATCATTTTCAATCTGTGTAGCTATAGTCTGCATGCAGCTAAAAAGTCCGCGAGCAGGACGCATCAATTTTCACACTATCTTTGCTGAAAGGCACAACTTATTTGATCTAAAATGTCTGCGACGAACACACGCAATGTGGAGCAGGCGAAGGCTAGTCACCACGTGCAAAATTACGACGATTGGTACACAAATTTCGCTCACTATAAGAAATGGAATGGTGACCTTTTATTCTATGTTTCTGATTCACGGCAAGTCGGTCGTTGGGTTGGATATATTTTCTCCGCTGGTATTTCAACTGCCGCCGACGGCAACAGGCTTTCTGAGATGAGCATCAAAGTCGAAGGCGATGATTCTGAAGCTATTTATCAAGAGTTTATTGACGAATACCACCGTAATAATTACGGAATTATTCCTTCCATGATTAAAAATACTATCAAGCGTCATAATTGGTATGTCGTCAAGTACGAAAATAATAAGAGTTTACGTGAGTGTTCCAGTGGCTTTCGTGTGCACATTACTATAAGGAAAACTCCTTAGAATCAGAACGATCCTTTATTCAAAACTCGGGTATTCGATTATCATTTGAATATTGATTAAGTAGTGAACTAGAGCAGTGAACGATTTCTCTCTGCGATTTAGTGAATGTATTTGGACTTCATATAGACTATAGTTGATATTGTTTTACGATGTGCTTTCGTGCAATTTTTAGTCTGTTATAAAATACCAGAAGATCGGCATAGATTCCTAGAATCAAACTTCAAAAGAACTTTTTAAGGTAGCACAATTAACAATTGTATTAAGAACAGCTGCCATGTTTGATCCGGTGTCAAGCGAAATTCCTTGAAACAGGGAATGGGAAATCCGGGAATCCAGGAATCAGGGAATCCAGGAATCGGGAAATCCGGGAATCGGGGACGGTAAGACGAGGATATTAGTGTGCTTGTTGGAAAACGCATTTGCTACTTTGTTTAGAATAATAGAATATTGAATTTAGAACTATAGAATTTTGTTCGTACGCGTTGCATTTTGCAGTCTATTAATCCAAAAAACTATGCTCATGCAGGAAACGCGGGATAACACTAAAAGCCCACGCTTTATATGTTAAATATAGCCAACGGGGCGCAATTCGGCGGCCGGTGTCCCAGGATTTTCGCCCCCCCTACATTTTCGCCCCCCGGGGGGCGAATTTCCTAGGAATATCGCCCCCCCAGGGGGGCGAAAATCCTAGGAATTTCGCCCCCCTTTAGAAACTTCACCTTTTCTTTAGGATTTTCGTCCTCCGTTCAAAATTTCGCCCTTCCTAACAGTTGCATGGGATAATTATTACATGGCTTTAATCATTTGAAATCAGTATCAATTCAAAATTATTAAGACAGGGCTTGAAATAACCGATCACCGATCAATGATCGGCAAGGAATTGCTTATGATCGGCGGAAAAGCAGGGTTTCGATTTCCAACCTGAAAAAATCAGGGAAAGTCACGACTGCCGATCACCATGATCGGGAACTTTGGGAACGTTATTTCAAGCCCTGCATGTAAGAATACAAATTTACAATTACATGTATCGAAAGAGCTTACACAGTTACAGTAGATCAATAGGACTTATGACGCTTCACAGCACACCATGCATATTTTGCATTTTCAGTGTTAATCCTTAAACTCATTGTTAAAAAGTAATCACCGTGATGGTTATTGTAATTATTGGTATTGTTTTGCATCCACGTTTTGTCGTTATCGGAAAATGTATGGTTTGTAACTATTTTTTACTTGCATTATTTCAATATAGTTTGTAAATCTCAGAAGCGAAGGGTAGAACTTGCCAATAGCCAATAGCCAATAGGCAATAATCCAATAATATACGTTTCAAAAAAGACAAGAAAGCTTTTAGTTTTAGAGTTAATTCTCAAATGTTTAAGGCATGCACCAATAAAATCAAAGTATCATGAAATTATTTGAATAAACCACACCACATATATAATGCAATTTTCTTTGCGGAAGTGAAGAATCAAGATTACATCACTGACACGGAAAGTTGACGATTCAACGGACAATAATCAATACGCTTCCCAACACATTCCATAGATTTTTTACTAATCCTATAGTTTATTGTTAGCAAGTGATTACTGTGGCGGCTATTGTTAACACTCGTATTGATAAAATTTGCAAGCGATTGTTTTTACAACATGATTTTATGCGATCTCTGTGATGGTTCCACTTTAGATGTGTAGAATATGACACTAGTCTAAGTACCTCAAATGAGTGGTTATGCAGACTGTGCACACCACCAGTTGCTAAGAAGCCTAAAATGTGTATATAATTTTGTCTCCTTGTAATAAATAAATAAATCACACAATAAATCTTTTCAACTTGCAATCGTTTTGTTTTTAGATCAAAAATTCAAAATTTATATGGGGGGCGAAATTCCTAAAGGGGGGCGATATTCCTAGGAGATTCGCCCCCTGGGGAGCGATATTCCTAGGAGATTCGCCCCGGGGGGGGCGAATATCCTAGGAATATCGCCCCCCTTTTGAGAGGGGGGGGCGAATCTCCTGGGGGGGCGAATCTCCTGTGACACCGGCGACACTGTACGGTTTTCATTCACAGATACTTTGTAACCCCAAATTACTTAAAGACCATGTAAAGTCCGTTCTGCGCATACTTTCTGCGCATCGCTACATTCCAAACGTCGGGACCCGACCATTGGAATGTTAATATATGCAATAATAGCGTGTCATATTCAAAATGGCGGACGAAACAAGCACACAAGCGAGTTCCTCTTTGCCGCAAGGCTTGGAGGCTCGTATTGTTACTTCAGAAGACAAGGTTGCCAAAAAAAAGCGATATTACGCGGAGAGGGACGCGAGCAAGATTTATTTGTTCGATCAGCACGTGAGATGGCGAGAGTTGATGAACGAGTTAGCGCTTAAATCTGACAAGGAGCTAGCAGCAGTATTGCTAGACAATTACATGTCTCGCAAAAATCAGCATTTCAGGTAAAAGACTCAACTAGCAATATGATTTAATGTTAGTATATGTTTCAAAAGTGCTGCGGGTTTTATTTTTTTGTTGTATTGGTTGATATTCATACATTTGTCTTCTTAAAAACAGTGAAGTTGAAACTCAAACGGAAGGTGAGCTGGGAGAGTTGCCAAACATCGAAGAGCCTCAACAGGTCTTCACAACGACGCCAAGACATATTCATTCGCCAGGTGAGTTACAGATTAAACAGGAATAAAAATAATATAATGCAACAACATGTAACTCTACAGACTTTCGTTTTTTTCCCGTTTAAATAAAGCTGCGACTTCGACTCGGAGTTTGGAAAGAGCTGCACATGGTTTCTCGACACCTAAGCGCCGTCGTTTGTCAATAGACAATGTTCCCCTCCCTTCACCAGCAATGTAAGTTCTTAAATGAAACAATTTTAATTTCTTATTATGTATTCAATATTATAATATTTAATATTGCAACTATTAAAAGTGTATATTCAAAGAAGTACCAAGAAGACTTTATATTGATGTAAATGTTAGAGTTGTTTATAATTTTAAAATTTTTTTGTTTCCTGTAACCTTTCTTACAGGCATCACAGGAAGCTAAGAAAATGGTTTATTGTAACTCAGGGAGTCATAGTGCCCAATAGTTATAATAAATCAGCACCTTGGTCTCTGTGAATTTATGAGATTAGGGCATATTTTTGTTTATAATAAAGTGTGTTTACAATTAATGGTAAGCCCTGGGCATGCTCTGCAAGGTATTTTTAATTAGCCTTTTCCCAAAAAAAGATCACAATGCATTCTGGAATTGTTTGGAGGGATAAAAATATATGGTGACAGGTGTGATTGAGTGGGTTACATTAAGCATTATTTTTTCCTAATTTTAAAGGTCTCGAATAAGCAATGTATCGTCAATATTGGAGAGGACCATGACTGCAAGTGAGAGCGAAGACAGTGACGATTCAGAAGACATGGAGGAGCTTAACCCACTAAATAGCTCATTGTAAGTTCAGACCTTAAAAGATATAAAAACAATTCAAAAGAACGGCTCACAAGTTTTAGGTTTGTGTACAGTATTTGTCATGTGAAATGACTCAACATGCCAAGTTTAAACCTATATACTTTCATTTAGCTTTTATACCATATTTTGTACTGTATCAATCGTCTGTGCTGAAATGTTATACTTTCTACAACAAGTAATATAAGTATCGTTCTAAGGAATTTTTACAATTGGCATATAATTTGTACTTAGAATGTAACTGTTCCTTTGTTTGTCATTTTATTATTGTCATTTTTTTATAGGCTCCAAGTTGATGACCTTGAGAAAACGTCCCTTGAAAGTGAGGTGTATGATCTGGATGTCGAAGGGCAGGATGATATCGGAGAAGACATATCAGAGCAAGTGTCTAGCTCCACTAACAACGAAGATACCGAAGTGGAAATCATACAACCTGCAGATATTGCCAAGAATGAGTACTGTATTGTAGCAGCAACAAAATTGATACGTTTACTCTACAGAGTTCATGGCGAAATATGTAAGCGACCTGGATGTGACGAACTACTTGAATTCCAAGAAACATATCGTGGCACATGTCTTGTGGTTACCTGGAAGTGTCATGCAGGGCATTTTGGTGGAAGGTGGGCCTCTCAACCGACTTGTGCTGGTCTTCGGGCAGGGAATTTGTTGTTGGCGGCAGCAATTGCTCTTTCTGGTAATTCATACACCAAAATTGGCTTCCTTTTCAAGGTCATGAATATGACATACATATCCAAGATGTTGTATAATCAATATCAGAGCTTATACATCGCTCCCACTGTTGAGGAATATTGGAAAGAAATGAAAGACGAAGCATGGAAAGAAAGGGAAGGGAAAGAAATTATTCTCAGTTCTGATGGGCGCAATGACTCTCCTGGTCATTGTGCACAATACCTAACATATTCTTTTGCAGATATGGAGTCAAAAACCATATTAAATTTGAATATTGTGGAAGTTAGAGAAGTCGAGGGGAGAAAAAGCACGAATATGGAAAGAGTCGGTTTTGAGAGAGGGCTTGACGAGTTGCTGACTTCAACCATGAAAATAGAGGAACTTGTCACAGATGGTCATCTGGGAATCAGTGCAATGATGAGTATGTTACAATTGAAATATTAATTAAGAAATAATTATGATTAGAATGTATGGTTGATCACAAATCTTGTATCCATTGTTTTATGTTTTAGAGCCAAAACAGCCATTATGTTGAGACAAATGTATCAATGTGTTTGTAATAATCATGCAAGCTTATAAAAGACAAAATACACTTCTTGATGCTTCAACGACCATATTTGGGTTTTTTATCAGCTTATGTGATCATTGACATTACATACAAAAGTATATATATGTCATGCTAATTAAGGCATTTGACCAGTCACCAGTATATTCAACTGTTGATTAACCCATTAAGTGCCAGTTCTCTCCCCTTGAGAAGTGAAATTATCTGGCATTAGACAGAGGAAAATAATAAAGTAGGGCGCATCAGGTTGGAATGCGACTTAATGGGTTAATTAATTAGTTAAATATTATAAATTGACGTGTTTGACTTATAATATTAACCCATTTACTGATAACTAGTACCCTACCATTGATCATTGATGAGTATAGAATACCAAAGAAATGAACAATCTCAGCTTATTGCCAGTTCATAATGGGTTCTACAAATTGTGGTTACCATTTAGACCATTACTAACTCTGAATGTGATGTGATATTCCAATTTATTATCTTCAAATATTATATTGATTGTATAATTATTTAGAGAATTCAGTTAAATATAAAGATATTGTTCACCAATGGGATGTTTGGCATGGTGGTAAGAACCTTGGAAAGAAAGTTATTGCAGTAAGTACTGTAGCCACTAAGATACTTGATTTGTTTGAACTGGACAAATGGTTTTGATAATATTCACTTGTAGCTTAATACACAGAATGATACCGGTGCTAAATTGTTCAATTAAAATTCTGATACAATGATGTTTCAATTGCTATATAAAGGTGTTATTTGTGGTTTCATTAATTCTGTACCAGGATAAATTTCAATGAATGATCTCATCAAACCAGTGCCATAGCCAGAATGATAATTGGGGGGGGGGACATATTCATATATTTGTGTTCACATACCATAAAAACAATAGATTTCAAAGGAAATTAATAAAGCAGAACACAAATATATGAATATGTGCCCCCCCCCCCAATTATCGTTGTGGCTACGGCACTGCATCAAACTATTGTTAATACACTATATATGACACTGATTTCTATCTTTGATGTTCTGTATATAGGCTAGCAAAGAAAAAGGAAATGACGAACTTGTACCATGGGTTAGTTCAGTACGCAACCATTTTTGGTATTGTAGTCGGGAGTGTGGTCGCAACACAGAGGACTTCAAAGTAAGCTTTAATTTTTTGTTCATATTTCATAGTTAAAGGGAACTCAAGAAAGTAATCATAATAAGCTAGTCATTATGTCAGTCATAATAGTGATTATCCTAATTTGTGATTACTGCACATGCAATTGTCATCATTTTATAATGAACTCAATGTCTGACGCCTTAATGAAAAATAGTTGCGCTGTCATTCAGCAAAGTCAAATGTTCTGAATCGTACATTGAACAATTTATATTGTCAATGTGCAGTAATCAGTTAATTAAAATATTTTTTTGGTTGAATAGCACTTATGGGCTGGCATTCTACATCACGTTGTAAATGGGCACACATGGGTACTTAGTGACGGCAAAGGTGAAGGAAAATGTGGCCATGGTGTTCTGCCATGAAGAGAGGCAAAAGCCATGGCTTACCAAGAACTCTTCTCCTCAGAATTCTCTGCGCCAGGTTGTGTTGAAGAAGCGTTTCTTGAACACATTTCCATATTATACTCGTTTTAGGTGAGTTTTAAGATGCAACCATGCATTAGCATGAAGCAGGAGACATAAATAATCTCAATTACCCTGGTGTTATGCAAACTTGATCAAATGTTTATAAATAAGCGCCTTGTCACTAAATGAGTTATCGAATGTACCTTTATAATTTTTGTTCGTACATTTCAATGATAGCCAAGTTTTTATCATTTCACTGTCTAGTGTAATTACTGCAATATATCCATCAATGACTGAGGAATCTCTTTTGACTAATTTAAAAGGCCTAATGACACAAGTGTTTTTTTTTTCCTTTGTAGGCATACTGGTTTTTTGGAATCATTCCACAATCATCTGCTGATGTACTGTCCTAAGCGCCACTCCTACTCGTAAGTACTGTTGACAGTTGTTGTTGTGAAAGCCCAGTATGTTGAATTGAATTAGTACTGAAATGCTGTATACACTGTATGTTGTATCAGTAAATACAGTAAACTTTTGATG